>PVKH010026430.1:0-13211 GCA_004027955.1 Chaetophractus vellerosus
ATTTAGCAGAGATTCAGGCCCATATACATGTACATGCAATATAAAACATCCCAACAATAAGAGAGCCCCACTAGAACATTTGCCAATTAACAGAAAACCAGTTTTCCCCTTCCCCGAACATTATTGGGGGACATTGGTTACTATGGGCATTGGTGCTCTCTCTCATTTTCACCAAACAAAAAGTAAATTCTTTTCCAAGTTTCAGTTGTTTCAGTAGAGAGAAAAATATGGAACACTTCATGAATTTTCATGTCATCCTTGAACAAAAGTCATGGTAATCTTCTTTGCATCATTCCAAATTTGGTATATGTGCTGACGTAGCGAGCACTCTATGTATTTTTACAGTGATGTTTTATAATGTGCTTTTTTAACTTAACCACGTATTGTGAAAAATTCCCAAATCAATAAATTCATTACTTCAAAATCATGTTTAAGCATCTCTAGTTTTTCAACATATAAATGAAACACAAATTTCTCAATCATTTTTGAAAGGCCTTTAGTTCACTTCTAATTTTATGTATTAAACATTGCTACATTGAATGTCTCTTTGCTATATCTTTATTCTAATAGTTAACTGTTTCCTTGAGATAGATTATTAAATATGAAACTACAGGGTTTTCAAGGTTGTAGATAAATATTGCCAAATTGATTCAAATAGTTCTATGAATTGACTTTCCACAACTTCTTTGTTTTAGTACACTAGGTATAGTAATTTTAAAATAAAATCTTTCCCAAAATGTTGGGTGATTCATGGCATCTTTTTGTTTCAATTGCATGTTTTTTGAGTAAGTTTATCTTTAATAGGTTTTTAAACTATTTTTATATCCTATTCTGTACAATTCCTATTCATGTACATTTTTTATTCTAAATGTGATTTTCATTTTTTCTTCTTGATTTTAGGTTTTCTTAATAATTTAAGGACATTAACCTTTTGTATGTCTAGATGTTTAAATACATTTTTGAATTTATACTTTACATATGGAAGCTTAGCATGTTCAGAATAAGTTTTTTTTTTTCCTTTTCTGTACAATGACATAATTACTCACCATTTCCAGAAACCTGGATACAAATTAGAAAGTCTCAGTCAGAAACTGCATGATCACTTGGTCACAGAGGCTCCTTAGGATTCTTTCTTTCCTCCTTCTCCTCCTCCCCCCACCTCCCCACGAAATTTACCCAGGGATATGGAAGGTCAGGAAAAGAGAAGGGTGAGAGGGAGACCCATCTCCAGTGCAAAGAAAAGTGCTACAAACCTAGGCCAGGATTGCTCAATAAATACATAATTAATTTTCTGAAGCCACCACAGGGTAGTTCACAGGCTCAACTACATTGGTCTGGAGGAGTCAGCTCAATTAAGTCTGGCAGGTAGACCTTCATCTCCCCTGTCTAGACCATGATACTGTATTATGTTTGCAAACAGAAGACATAGATTTAGACTTTGTGTACGGTATTACAGTATTACTTCTGGCACTTAATCGCTGTGTATATATATATCAAGTTATTAAAGGTCTACGAGCCTCAGTTACTTCATCAGTGAAAAGGGGTTGCCTTTGTCTTTTATGTATTTCCATTTCAATCTTATCAAACTGTATATTGGTTTTTTCAAATATATAATGAAAGGAGACTATTAGGTGACCCTTGTTCTAGGTGCTGGAGATATACTAGTTTCTCCTTCACCCATCAGACTGTGAGTTATTTGATGGCAGGAACCAATTTTTATTTATTGTTTTATTATCAGTTCCCTGCACCAACTAGCTCTACTAGGGTTCAGTGAATATTTTAAAAAGAGTTTCCTTGGCAGCAAGTGAAGTCTCATACATTCTAAACCTGCTGATTTTCCCCACCAAGCAAGAGATGTGCTAGCTCTTTTCCAGGACCCAAGACATCCTAGGGTCTCAGGAGTTTTAATGACAAGATTTATGACTGTGCTAAGGAATTAAGGCGAGAAGGAAAACAGTCTCCATCAGGAGCTTACTTTTATAATCTCTTTGCTACTCTTTCTGTCGTATAAGTAGGGAAATGCATGCAGCCAGTTGAGTTGTCACAGGAGAAACATATGCATCGTCTCTGTGAAACATGCAAGTTCCCTTGGAAATTTGCCTATGAAATGAGAATAGTTGCCTGATGTGCGCTTTATACAAGTTACTGAGAAGAAGACCACGATCGGCTAACCTTTCAGGAAATTCAGATCAAAGGGACAGTGCAACCACAAAGTCAGAGTGAAATGCAGGACACCCTCTGGGTTTGTGGATTCAGGATTCCCAGTTTTCAGTATTTATTATCAATCCAACATGTGCTCGATTGATTGATGCTCCTCTGGGTTGCTTCAGCCCCACTTGCTGTATCCTCTTGGCTACTATAGTCATATAAATGGCCCCAGTCTTGGAACGCAAGCTCTTTGCAAAGGGGAGTTTAGCAAAATTTTAAAAGGTGCTAAAGACAAACTAGCCTCTAACATAGACTTCCTTTCTGATCTAATCAGATGCAATAAATGATGGGGGGGGGGTGTAAAAAGAAGAATAAAACCCTTATGTTTGCCCAATTCCAGGAATCTTTATAAATTCCATTGCCCCAAATAGGAAATATTCTTGAGCATACATTTATACACCCAGAAAATGAGATCCTGTGAGTTCGATGTGGAACAATGTGAACATGAAAATACAAATATGGTGAGAGTAGAGTTTTCAGTACTCTTCTCCACATCAGTGTTATTATGAAGCGCTAATGTTGGTAACACAGCAAACATGAAAAAAATATAGAGCATTGACTGTTGCCCAAAGGTATATCTGATACTCAGCTTCCCCTATGCCAGATTCAAACTCTAAGATTAAGGACACAGAATTCCTATGCATGAAGTCTATTGAAGAAACATTGTTTCAGATGTTTAGTTTCTTTCTATTATGCAAAACATTTGGTAACCAGTTGCTCTTCAATTTATATACTATAGTTACTAGCACCAGTTAGAGACCAGCAACAATAAGGAAAATATATAATTAACATTTAGAAAAGTAAAATGGGGATTATTTTAGGTCTGCCTGTCAATGATGAATTGTAGGCTGTTATGATTTCAGAGGAATCACTTGAACAAATCGGAAAGGCAATAAAGTATTTGTGAACCATGTTTACCAAAATTATTTTTGAAGAGGATTCTGAAATATGTGGATATTTCAACTGATATGAAAGTGCATATATGTATATGTGTACATGGGATACCATGACATTATGTCCACTAAATTGTTTTTAAAAAGGTTTTGATTGGAAAACAAAACTAAACAAATGTTACTACAAATTAATTCACAATAAGGAGTATTGGTTCTTTATGTAATCTCTAGTTACAGTATATATTCTTGTAATCCTTTCTCATGACACTACTACCTAAAGAATTATAAAGAAAGTGTTATAATAAAAATGAATTTTAGAGAATATTCAGTAATTTTACTAAAGCAAACTTGTTGAGCTTAAGTCATAACCTCAATATTATTCAATTATTTAGAGGATTTCGTTGGAAAACAACTATATTTTAAAGTATTTAAAAATTAAATCAAATATACTATTTTCCAATATATAAATTATATTCTGATTAACAAGCTGGATCTTTAAAGACTATTTCTTATTGCTAACATACAGGCCTATTATTACAGGACTGTGGGAGCAATTTAATATCCAATTAATATATTTACCACAGAAATTACTGTCATCTCTTGATTTTCCTCTCCTTTTCTCTTCCATTTTAAATATTTCCTTTCTTCATTCACAAAACCATAAAATGAATTTTAAACTATGTTACTTAAATAAGGAGGCATGTTTCTTAGTTTTAAAATGTTGATAAGAAGAAGCTTTTCTATATTTCCTTTTACTAGCAGATTAATTTAGCTTTTATTTTTAACAACATAACTCATTTTTCACTCTACTTTTGTGGGCTATATAAGAAAAAATGCACGTTGCGATTTAAATGAATGCAGCACATTTTTTAAAAAGTCACTAATATTTACAGTACTAAAAGAGAAAATGTCTCCATAAATTAGAGTCTTCTATGTTAGGAGATATTTTTAGTTTTATCTGAAATAGAGTTTGTTTTTTTTTCCCTAAAAATTACTCAGCAAGTGTTTTCTCAACGTTGTGCAAAGACAAAGCACCTCCAGTGCATGGCTCACATGGTCTTTTGAGCAGCCAACCTTCACTTACAAACTTTTCCCTTGGTGTAAATGTTTGCCACCAGGGTGAGCTTTCCATCACATTTGTTTCCTGGTGACCTTTCATCCATATCAAATGTGGGGTAGGGTTGTGCTTCAAAAACTCCTTAAAGCATTTCTTCTGACAATCTTGCTTCAGTAGATTTATTCCAACTCTAATCCACACTGCTATTTTAAGTGTGGCTTGAAAGGCAAAATGGCAAGAATTACAAAAGTATAGTCCAAGATGTTGGATTTCATAATCATCAATTAGCATTAATGGGCTCAAATTCAATATAAGTCTTGAAAGGTAACAATCACTCTGAGAAGTAAAAGAGGGAAAAAAATCCAAGCAAATTGTGGACATACTTTTCTTTTTTTGTGGGGGTAGGGAAGGGTCTTTTGAGATGGCTTTGGAAATTTAATTGTTGTCATATAGGGAGGATTTTTTTCCATTCTAAGTTCCATTGTATTTTAAGCAGTACATGAAGCTGCAGAACATTTACTGTAATGTTTTCTAAACACAGTGTAACTCTTTTTTTTTTTTTTTTTTGGTTATATAGTCCCCCCTTTCTGCTTGCTCTTGCTGTGTTCACTTCTCTGCATTCTTCTGTGTCTGCTTTGTCTACCCCCGCTGCGGCAATGTGCCGAGTCAGGTCACCGCGCAGGTCACTCTGCTCCGTTCACGGGCGGCTCTGCTTCCGTTCACGGGTGGATCTGCTCCATTCATGGGTGACTTGCCCTGCCCGTGGTGGCTTTGCCCTGCCCATGTTGGCTTTTTTTTGCTCTGCCCACGGCGGCTCTGCCCCACTCACGGCAGCTTGCCCTTCTCAAGGCGGTCTGCCCACTTTGGAGAGGTCCCTGGGAGCCCAACCTGGGGCCTCCCATGTGATGAACCGGTGCCTTATCCACTGGGCTACAGCCGGTCCCCCACAGTGTAACTCTTTATCCAACTCCAAATCATCAGTGAAACGGGTTGCTGCACTCTGAATTAGCTGGGTCATGATGATGATTCTTCTCCCTCCATTTGAGAGCAGTAGAATTATCCGCATGCTGAAGAGCCCACTGGGCCAGGTTCCATCCTCAGTGGTCCCCATTCCATGGCAGAAAATTTCCGGGAACATCATATGTTCACATATTCAAATCCTTTACTTATCAGTCTTGAGCAAGACAGTCTACAACTATTAAAGTTACAATAGGGAATCTATTGTTACTCCTTCTTGCCATTAAATAATCCTACCATTTGTAGACTCAGAATTAGTAGAATATTTGGCTTAGTTGAAACATGCAGATATTTCACCTGATAAGAAATGGAATTACCATTTCTTTCTATCTAGCTTAAATAAGTAGTAGGCACTTTTATAAAGCCACCTGACCTGTGTGGAGGATGGCTTTCAACTTTCAAATTCTATTTCCTCTTCCAAGCTCTCCTAGACCCCATCCTGGTCTGTCCTCATTATAACTGATGAATCCTTCTTCTGTACTACCTCTGGGCTTTCCATATAGAAACATTGGGGAATTTTTTTTTAACACAGACTACAATGATTGGTTTATCTGTTTACCTCTCCTACTAGAAAATGAGCATATTGAATGCAATATATTCAGTGCATGGAACATAGTGAGCATCAAATAAATGTCTATAGAATGAATTGATTAATGAGCTACATCAATTTGGTAATTAAGCATGATTAATGACATATTGAAGTATAAAACAAACAGTTCGGAACATTCTTTGAAAAATCTACTATCATTGTAAAAGTTAATTCAAAGTTGAAAAATTTCTAGTTATAAAAATCTCATAATAAATATACATTTAATAATCATGGTAACAGTTAAAGAAGCTGAGTGAAAGACATCATTGTTTTCATTTTTATTGTTTCAGTATGCAGACTTTATATTTGAATATACTCTGAATTTTGACTTTTTTTCTGTTTTTTCAAATAAGTGTATTAGATTTAAGCTAAGAGCAAAGAGCAGTGACAAAAAAATAAAGCTTGAATTTGGGAAGCACTAAATGAAAGACAGCTTAATAGATGTTTTCCTTACTTATGAAAATAAGTTATTGTAACAATATTTTTTAAAAACTGAGATGTCAGTTCTCATTGTAGCGTAACTTATTTCATAAAGGTGTACTTTGGTCCCACACTTGCAAATGATTTAAAAGGAAAAATAATATAACACATGACTGAATTCTCTGCTGGAGTTTATTTATATGGGAATCAAAGGAAAGACTGCTAAGCACCATTTGATTTCTTTGTACAAATACCAAGTTACCTAAACACTGGCACACAGCACAGAAATAACTGTGCATTTATCCTGTAATTATATGATACTTAACCTTATAATTAAAGGAACAACAATTGCCACAAACACAAAGTGCACTTACAGGATGTAAGTGCACTATAAAATAAAGCAATTACTGAAATAAACTATATAATTAAAAATCTCTTAAAGCAGCAATAAGCCTTGTCCAGCTAATTCTGAAAGTACCAAGATAGTTATTCCAAATGCATTATCCTGTAGTTTACAAAGAATAGAAAATGTATCTTTTGGAGAAGCATGTTCTCTGGGAAGGAACACAAACAAGCTAAAACCTTTTCATTTGTTCCCAGAGCTGGTACACCCACCCTGTTTGGGGAGAGTCTGAACTTAGGAGAGCTTTTGGAACAGTAACGTCCAAATGCATTTTTTATAATAAGTGATGAATCAAAACAGGCCTAGCTAATTGGATTTGAGAGAAACAATATCTTTTTAAAGGCTCATTCCAATTAATGCTCTGTCACTTTCCCAGAGAAACCCCAAAGGTGGTTGGGAGATTTTCTCTTCCAGAGAGCCACATGTGTTTGACTCTATCTTTTAAACCAAACGGATATACTAGAATTGAATAATAATCAGGCAAGAACTTGTATGTGGTTCTAACTAACTTTCATTGCATAGCCCTCTCCGTTGCTTTCATTTACTTTTAATTTCACCCTCTTTTTTGAATAAGAGAGAGAATATAAAGACTGACTCCTAGGTTTCTGATGCATGCAACCGATGCAGGGCCTTTCACTGAGATACAAACTACTGGAAGAAAGGTTTGTTGGAATATGATGAGTTTCTCTTTGAATATGTTGGATTAGAGATTATTTTGGAATTTACAAGTGAAATTTCAATTATGCAGGTGAGTTTAGATGTACGAACTCAGAAGAAAGATCTGGCCATTGAAGTCATGTGTATGGTGAGTCTTGTTAGGGAAGGAGCATACTGTGATAAAGTGACACATCTAGGTTTGAGGAACGCTATGTTAAAGGCAACATAGAAAGGCCTGGGATAGCAACGGACACTAACCAAATGACCCGAGTGGTAGGAAGGAAGCTTGAGGGCATGGTGCCATAATGCCAAGGAAAAATAGTTTTTCAACAAGTCAGGAATTGTCAACAATGCTCAGTGCTGCTGAGGCATAAAGTGATATCAAAACTGAAAATTATCCTTTGGATTTAACGTCATAGAAGACATCGATGACTATAAGAGAATCACCAATGATGGTGGGACTTTCAAATATTTATTGAATCTGAGGATTTTTTTTAAGTCAAAAGGTTATTTAATAGCCATACATTTAGTATCAGACAGACGAAAAATACATAATGAAGCCACTATAATTTGAGTAATGCTTTCAAAAGGCATTATTTTAAACAATATACATTTGAAAATAGGAAAGCATATATATTCATGCTGCATAATTTATTCAGGCTATGTAGCATTCATATAAATTTGTGTTCTTCATGACATAACTCAGTGGTACATTGTCTGTGAATCACAGATTTTAGACCTGATTTAACTCATTTTAATGGACTTTTAAAAAGTGATTAAAATTTTTGAAAATTGAAAAATTTACCTATTTTTTCATTCTAATCCAATGTGAAAAGTCATGTGAAGCAGGATATAAATAAATTTCCCCTTCCCTTTCAAGCTTTTGAAAGCCCATCATATTTTGTTCCCTTTTCTGTCATTTACCTCATCATAACTAGAAGATCCTGTATTCTTGATTTTTATCCTAATATTCAAAAAATCCTATGTTGTGGCAGATAGAGCTCTATGTCTCATTCTGAATGATATCTCCTTCATAATCTAGCATAGAGCCTTGCACATGATAGGGACTTAATACTTGGTGAACCAAAATTGAAGTCTAGATGCACATGTGCCTTTTTGCTCCAATAAGCACACGTAATTGAATTTAAGTTAAATTACCAGGTTGTTATGATTTTTGTTGGTTGGAAGCCTTGGAGCAGTGCACCTATAGTCCCTTCCAGGATGCACTCATTCATTCAATACACATTCATCAGTCTCCTTCTATGTGCAGGTACTATGACAAAGACAGGCGTAACTCTTGTCATCACTGCAGTAGGACCATATTCGTGTCCCCCTGAAGAAACTGTTTACCTCTTTTTCTACTTTAGGATGAGTAGGCCTGGGCAGATTTTATTTTAAACTTCTTTGTTTGGTTTTATTTTATGGTTGTGAGATCCTTTTCCTACTCAAAACTTCCAAGTGATATATAAAAGTAGTCCTTATTTTTTCTTCTATTTACGGGACTCTATATTCGAATAAGGGTTGTTGGGAATGGTGGGGCCAGGGGGGGGTTATGTTCTTCACATTATGAGGGATTCTTTTAAGCTCCTTCCACCAATTATGCCTCCCCCACCCAAAAATGTGATTTGAGTTAGGCCATTAGTGAGCTAGGGAGAGAAAATCCTCTCTCTCCATATCCCACCCCCATCCTTCCCCTCCACCCCTGCCATCATCACATGCTTTCACCAAGAAATCAAAATTCTGCTCTGCTAATCCTGCTTGCTAATTTTATACAGACGCCTGGGAAAACTCATGTTTGTACATCCTTGATTATCACTGGGTGTAAAGATCAGTCCAATCCAACGTTGTGGGATCATTATTAGGTAATACTGCCCACACAGGGCCCATACTTTTCAATATCATATTTGGTGAACTAAACTGGACCAGATTCAGTGATGTCTTGGGGAGGGGAGAAGAGAGAAAACAGATTGAAATAAATGAAGATGTGAACACAACTGTAAAAAGGAAAAATAAAGCTACGAAGACCCAATAGAGCAAGACTGTGATGAGTCTGACTGGTTGGGAAAGATTAGATATTTATTTGGTAGAGAATAGGTTGTCCTAGGAGGCATATGTGAAAAACTAATTATATTATTCTTTGAGAACAATGATCTGGCAGCAGACTTTGCTGTTTAAAGAAGGGTAGACAGAAATTAAAAATTAAGATAATAAATTAAAATCCCTTAATTACATTTATTATGATTTTAAAACCTACACACATTTATATTTGTCAGAGAAAATTTAGGAAGCAAAATCAAAAAGAAGAAAATTATGTTTTAATATTATTATATATTTTTAAGCCTATCAAAGTTTAGCAGTCACTGGGCTCCTTAGTACCTGGCCTGGAAGATTAAAAATAAAATTGCAGTAGAAATGGGAAAATTTGTATTGGGATCTTAGAGTATCCTGGGAAAAAGAACCAAGGCCTAAATCCATTTTGCTTAATGTTTTTAAAACATCTCTGAAGGACTATGGTGGCCAAAGGTATTTCCATTGGCTAAATTCATCACAAAAAAAAGAGTTTGGTCTAAGCTGGTGAAGAAGACTCACTCTTAGAGCATAGGTTGCCATAAAGCAGGAGTTAGCAACTGTTTTTTGTAAATGGTCAGATAGTAAATATTTTGGGGTTTGCAGGTCATATGGTCTCTGTCACAATTACTCAAAAAAATTGTGAAATTAGCCCTAAATAATATGTAAATGAATGCATGTAGCTGTAGTACAATAAAAGTTTATCCAAGGACACTGAAATTTTAAATTTCACATGATTTTCACATATAACCAAATATTTTTCTTCTTTTGATTTTTTTCAACCACTAAAATAGGCAAATTCATTTAAACTCATAAACTTTACAAAAACAGGTGGCAGATGGGATTTTTCTCATGTGGGATATTAGGTGATGCTTGTTTTAGAACATTCTTGTGACTGTGCAACCCTGATGCTTCAATATTGCGTGGAGGTACTTACTCTGTGTACATGTGTGTGGATGTATGTGAATGTGTGTATGTGTATCTGTCAGAGCTATGTTACTCATAATTTATAACTTTGGTGTCTAGGTGAGGCAGGATAAAATAGGGACCTAAGTAGGAAAGGTAGAAAACCCAATAAATTTCCACACAAACACCACCCAGTAGAAAAGCCTGAAGCAACATCCTGTTGGACTCATGCAGGCAAGTTGTCACGCGGCAGCTTGCAGCATTCACCCATTAGCTGCAGAAGCAGTTCAGGCAGTTTGAGCCTGCTGACATGTACAGACAAGCTATGGGAATGCAGCTTACAGCATCCACCCAGCGGAAAGAAGGAGAAAAACAGGAAATTCCCACATTACCCACTTATTTTCATAAGATCCTCATGCAGCAAACTCCAGTAGGGCTCAGGAGCAATAGCCCAAAGCCAATCACCACCAGACAATAACCTATAAAAATCAAACTAGCCAATAAATTTCCCCTGCTTTGTCCTAAATACTCCAATCAGCAAAAACCCTAACCTCCAGTGATAGCCAATAAAACCAGAAACCCCTAGAGAGAGGACGCATATCACCCTATAGCATGCCTGCACCTGTGTTTGGGATTGTGTACTCTCTCTTTTCTTGTTTCTTAATAAACTCTTTATTCCCTTGTCTACTCTATGGTATGTCCAAAAATTCCTTTATGTGACATAGCCACAGAACCCAGAGCATTGAATTAACTAACATAGGTATAGGGCAGTTGGATTTTCTAGAGCTTTAAGGTAAGTCTCAGAGTTCTGGTTTCATAAATAAAATGATAATCACAAAGAATGACTAAATGCTCTTAGGAAACCTCTGAAATTCTGAGATTTGATGTAGAATGTTGAGTTTAAAGGAAGAAAAAAGATAGTCTCACTATAAGAAAAATAGCTCCTTTCTTTTTCTATATGAATTTCATTATCAGCTAGCCATTTTCTACCAAAGTTGGGGGCGGGGAGCAAGGGAGCCTGGGTTTGAACCAAATCTATACATCAATTTGGGGAGAATCAACTCAAACACTCTTGAGTTGTTTGATACTTTTTTTTTTTTTTACATATCTCCCCTTCCCCCCCAACTGCGGCGATGCGCCGAGAGTGGTCACCGCGCAGGCGCAGCTTTCCCCGCTTGTGGGCGGTCTCTGAGTCCGTTCACGGCCGGCTTTCAGTTCGCGGGTGGCTGGCTGCGCTCCATCCGCGGGCGACCTGCCCTGCCCATGGCAGCTCTTGCCCTGTCCGTGGCAGCTTCTTGCCCTGCCCACGGTGGCTCCGGCCCGCCCATGGCGGCTTGCCATTCTCAAGGCGGTCTGCCCGCTAGGAGAGGTCCCCAGGAATCGAACCCGGGGCCTCCCATGTGGTATGCCGGTGCCCTATCCACTGGGCTATCGAGCCGGCCCAGTTGTTTGATACTTTGATGGTATAACTCTCCATTAATTTAGGTCCTTTAAATTTTCTCTCAGCAATAATTAGCAGTTTTTAGTGTACATGTCTTGAGCATTTTTTGTTACATTTATCCCAAAATATTATTGCTGAGAAAGCTATCATTGTAATTTTTATCCCTTTAATTATTACTTTAATCTTTGTGTTATAAAAATATATTGCCTTAGATTTCTGCAACTTCAATAATTTATGGTTGTGCATATATCTATATTTTAATATATTTTTATTGAAGTATATCATTCATACATGAACATGCGTAAACAATAAGTGTATAGTAAAGGTTGTGAACTTACAAAATAAACATTCATAACACCATACAGGGGTCTCATACATCACCCCTCCACCATACAACACTTTGCATTTTGTGAAACATTTGTTACAAACTATGAAAAAGCATCGTCAAAATGTTACTATTAACTATAGTCCCTATCGTACATTTGATGTACTTTTCCCCCAACCCAACCTACTTTTTAAAAATATATTTTTATTACAAAGGTTGTGAACCTGCAGAACAATCATACACATATGTAGAATTCCCATACAACACCCCTTAACCAACACACCACACCATGGTGGAACATTTGTTACAGATTATGAGATATCATCAGACTATTCACCAACTGTGATCCATAGTATATATTTGGCACACTTTTTCCATACACCTCCATTATCAACACAGGACATCTTTGGCATTGACACAAGAATATTATAGTATTGTTATTAACCACAGTCTATAAGTCACACCAATTGTAGTTTTCCCATGTTTCTCAACATTCCCACCACCCTGCAATAGTACTGTACATCTGCTGTAGCTCATAGAAGGACATTTTTGCATTTGTACCCTCAACCACAATTCCCATCCATCTCTGGGTTCACTGTGTTATTCAGCCCCTAGATTATTCTTTAGCTTTCTTTCAATTGACATTTACTTCCCCAGGCTACTCTTTTCAGCCACAATCTGATTTCTAAACCAGTTGCTACTCACTATAATGTGTTACCATCAACTCTATCCATTTCCACACTTTTACAGTCAAGTCAATTAAAACTTCTACATACATTAAGCATCAGTAGTTCTTCTCAACCTTCCTCTTATCTCCTAATAACCTATGCTCTAGGTTTTAACTCTATGTGTTTATTCTTTGTATTTAGTTCATATTAATGAGACCATGCAATATTTGTCCTTTTATGTCTGGCTTACTTTGCTTAGTACAATGTCTTCAAGATCCATCCATGTTATCATGTGTCCCAATTTCATTTCTTCTTACTGCAACATAGTTTTCCATTGTATGTATATATCACAATTTCTTTATGCATTCATTGGTTGATGGACACTTGGGTTGTTTACATCTTTTGGCAATTGTGAATAACACTGCTGTGAACATTGGAGTACAGATGTCTGTTCATGTCATATTTTTTAGTTCTTCTGGATATATTCCTAGTAGAGGAATTGCTGGATCATATGGCAGTTTGATAATTAGCTTTCTGAGGAACTGTCAAACTGTCTTCTA
>PVKH010026431.1:0-13211 GCA_004027955.1 Chaetophractus vellerosus
TTCTCAAATCTGCTTCTCCAAAGCTCTGCTTCTACTTGAGACCACCCCCACCGAGGGGCGGGGCTCAACGTCTCACTGACGTGGCAATCAACGCCCCACTCACAACTCAATCATGCCCAGATGAACAGATGAGCCCACAAACACAATCCAATTTATATTTTTGGAATTCACAATCAATTCAAACTCAAACCACCACACTGCTTAACAGCTTCTACAACGGTATGGGGTCAAATCCCTATAATAAATCTATTATTATATATTTTACCCATGATGGTTTTGTGTTATTGATCTAATCCTGAGTTTACGTATTCTAACAGGCATACTCAGGTCAGAGGAAAAACATGTTCTGATAAATCTAATGGTGCCCGGGAAAAAGCCTACTTATGTGATAGGTGGGAACTTTTCAATTCACCACTGTGTCAGTCAGGACTCTCCAGAGAAACAAAAACAATCAGACATATGTATACTTAAAATAAGAGATTTATTTTAAGGAATGACCACATGGAAGTGGGGTCTGGCAAGTCCAAAATTCATAGGGCAGGCTGAAAACTCAGGCAGGAGTTGATGCTATTCTCTTGGGGCAGAATTTCTTTTTTCTAGAAACTCCGTTGTTTGCTCTTATGTCCTTCAACAGATTGGATAAGGCCCACTCACATTATTGAGAACAATCTCCTTTGCTTAAAGTCAACTGATTCTAGATGTCAACCACATCTACTAAATACCTTCACAGCAATATCTAGACTAGTGTTTGATTAAATAACTTGGTACTATGGCCTGGTCAAGATGACACAGAAGACCAACCATCATAACTATCTCCCCAAGTCAGGTTCTTCACCACCACTTCTCTTCAGAGGGGGACTCGTTCATCCTAGTGATGAAAATGGTGGCATCTCAACAGGGGGAGGAATGCGGCCTCAGCTGGCATCTGTAGACACCAGCCTCCTTTGCCATGTGCATTGCCCATGGTGTTTCTGGCTGGCCAGCCTACCCTGTCCTTGGGATGATATTGCTCCCACTCTCCCAGCTGCTGCATTTGATTCCTCTGCACTCTGCCAGGGCTCTGAGGTCTCTGTGTGCCCACTTCATTTCCTTGGCCTAAGCACTTTGCATAGGTCTGTTCCCACTTGCCTTGTCCAGGGCCCTGGGCTCCAGGTGGTAAGGGATTACCAAGGTCTTGAAGTGGGTTCCTGTCTCCTTCTCAGAGACTTGCTTTTCTGTCTTATAGATAGCATTTTTCCCTCTTAGGAAAAGCAAATATTTTAAAAATCTTTTCCTTGGGCTATAGCTTAAAAAAATTCAGATATTAGGGACTTGACTTCTTTCTTCTTTTTTTCCCAGTGACTGTATGACTCTGGTCTGGGGCAATGGATGCCTCACTTTCCAAACTGGAGAAGGCAATGGGGCAGGTAAGGATGGGAATAGCAAAACACATCACCTGATCTTTCAAAACCCAGGTAGATGGCTGGAGGGGGCAAAGACCTGGAAGCAAGGGTGTGGGAGGAGTTGATAGGTAATGGGAATACATTCTACCTAGAGATCCAGAAGGATTAGCCTTAGGTAAGTTCATTTGGTTTGATATGTAAGAGAGAGCCATTTTGGGAGAATGCAGAAAAGAAGGCAAGACTGCAAAGGGAAAAGAAGTCAACAAGGATTGAAAATATGAGAGGTTTGCATGTCAGCCACTTCAAGGAGATTCTAGTAAATAAGAGACAGATGATCAAAGCTTTAGACCCTACAGGGGATATTTAGGTCCCAGTAGTCTGGAGGGACAGACATTTTCAGGATGAAGGAGACATGGGTATTTTGGTTGACAGAGGGAAAAGAGCCAGGACAAAGGGAAGGATTGAACATATGCAGGGAAAGCATCAGCTCTTGGAAAGGGAAAACATATTTTGGAATCTTGACCACACTTCTAGCTAGCTTGATGACCTTGTATGACATACTAAACTTCTCTAGCTTCACTTTCTTCAATGTACACTTCTGGGGACAGGAAACCTATGTCATAGGCATGTTTTGGAATGCTATATGAGTAATTTAAAATAAACTTGCATAATATGCTACTATTTCTATAAATTGGAGTCATGTACATGGTATTTAGTACATCAGACCCTCTTCTCCACCCTTAACATGTTAATTCACTGAAACCTAAGCATTTAGAGTATATTAACGAGGTGAATTCTTAAAACAACTCTATGAGTTATTTACATGTATTATTTTTAAAAGATCATGTTTTACAATTGAGGATACTGAGACAGGGAGTTTATATAACTCACCCAAGACCACAGAGCTTGCAATTTGCAGGGAGAATGGTTTGGTAATCCAAGCTCTTAGCCACTATGACATGCTGCCTCTGATACAGAATGAGCTTTCAGAATTAAAATTGATTACTTGATTGATTGGCTGAATGGAAAAAGATAAAAGATAATTGCTGGAAAACAACCTCAAAGAAGGAAAAAAAGGGTAGAATCAACAGCCCAAAGAGAAGGACTGACTTTTGAAGAGTGTTTGATAAGACTTTGGAGAAAAGGTGGAGCACCAGGGTGTTGGTAGTGCAAATCTTTCCAGCTGCTCCCAGACTTACATGAACCTACAAAACCCAATTCTTGCTTAAACCAATGTGGGTTGGGTGTTCTCTCACTTGCATCTGAAAGATGATATATTGAAACACTCATGGAACTTGGAGTCTGGTGTTGGGGAACAGAGGAGGAGAGGCTATCATTCATGGTAGGGTCCAGTCTACCCCTCCTAACTGTCTAGCCCTTGTCTAGCCCTTATTGCTCATTACACATGACCATGTATGGCAGGGGATCATTTTTATTTTTCCCTTTGTTTCCCCCACCTTTTCACCAGCGTTCAGAGAGCAGGGGATAACTTTCTGTCTCCAGGCTCTAAAGGGAAAGGATGATACCATGTAGAATAAAGGCCAAATTCTTGATATTGAGTGCCAAAACAGGTTCTTGAGATCCATTGGTAAAGTCAAAGGGCTTTTGATTTACAAGAGAGGGACTTTGATGAATAGACAAAAGGATTTGTGGATTCCAGCAAGTAAAGCTGAGGAGGCTGAGCACATAGAACATAAAATAAGCCAGAGAGTTGGGACTTCACAGAATATGATAAAAAGAGAAGCTTTTCAACTACTCGAAAGAAGAAAATGAAGCATCAACAAGCAAGGTGCTTAGGAAGCAAAATGCTAGAGCAGAACTGGTGGCCAGCATCTGAGAACACCCCCACCTCCACATTCTGCCTCCTCTGGGATAAAACTCTAGGGAGGCAAGAATCATGCAAAGAGGTTTGAGAAACCCTAGAAGTACAGCCTAGGAACACTGCAAACCTCTTAGGATGGTCTAGAACACATGGCCCTGGGGTGGCAGATGCCCCAAACCTGAGGGTGGCATCCAACAGGAGAAGCCCAAAGACCATCTCAAGGTCCTCCATATCCAGTGAAGAATGGCTCCCAAGACTCATAAGGCCAGGATAAGGGGAACACAGGCCATGGTAAGGACCTTGGACCTTAACAGTGGCCACTAGCAAAAGACACCAAAGACCATAAGGGGCAACTTCACTGACAAGGCAGTAGCAAGGGCCAGAGGCCAGCCCTCATTCCAGGAACCCTACTCTGAACCATGTGTAAGTCCCTCTCCAGCCCCAAGAACTTAAATGCTATAGGCAGAAAGGAAAAGAAAAGGGGCAGGAAGGAAGCCTATATTTGGATAATGATTTACCTCTGAGAGGCTGATGTCTATATTAGAAGTTACCAGTCTCTTTGAACTAAATTTTTGGTTTTTAATCATCAACTGAAAATGGAGGCTAATTTTAGCTATGAAGAAATGGAATAGATACATTTTTTAGACATCTGAGTCTTCTTAATATGTGTTTTTGTTTTCTACTGCTGTGTAACAAATTACCACAAACTTAGTGGCTTAAAAGCACACACATTAATTATCTCAGAGTTTCTATGGGTCAGGATTTGGGGCATGGCCTGGCTTCTCTACTTCAGTCTTACCAAGCTGTAGTCAAGGTGATGGTGAATGTTGGGGTCACATCTGAATGCTCTACAGGAGAAGAATCCACTGAGAATTCTAGCTTTCTCCAGTTGTTGGCAGAATAGATTTAGTATTTTGCTGAAGGTTGATTGGGATTGGCTGTCAGATCCTAGAGGCTTATGATGGTTTAAAACTGTATGTTCCCCAGAAAAGCATGTTCTTAAAATTAATCCATTCCTATGGATGTGAACCCATTGTATGTAGGACATTTTGATGAAGCTACTTCAGTTAAGGTGTGACTCACCATAATCAGGATGGGTCTTAATCTAATTATTAGCATCCTTTCTAAGAAAATGAAGCAGAGAGAGAAAGCCCCAGATGCAAGAAGCTGAAATCAACAAAATTCAGAAGAGAAGGGAGAGACAAGCAGAAGCTACCATGTGCCAAGCCATGTGACAGAGGAGCCAATGATCATTGGCAGCCGGTCTTCAGGAAGAAAGCATCCCTTTGATGATGCCTTGATTTGGATATTTTCCCAGCCTCAAAACTGTGAGTGAATAAATTCTCATTGTTTAACCCAACCTATTTTATGCAATTTGCTTTGAGCAGCCTAGGAAATTAAAACAAGGCTGTCCATAGTTGCCTGCCATGTGGCCCTCTCTACTGGCAGTTTTACAACATGGATGCTTGCTTCTTCAATGTCATCAGGAAAGTGAGAGTGAGTCAGCTAGCAAGAGGAAGTCTTATATAAAATAACATTAATTATGGGAGCATCAGCTCATCACCTTTGTCACATTCTGTTGGTTAGTAGCAAGTCCCATGTCCTGCCCATACTCAAAGGGAGGGGATTACACAAAAGCTTGACTACCTGGAGGCAAAGATCATTGGGGATCTCCTTAGGGTTTGTCTGCTACCATATGTAAAATTTCAAACTTGCTGTACATGCCCAGTGACTGTGTATACTTTTCATTCCCATGTATAGGTCCAGTCATTTTCAATGAAGTCTTTGTCAATTTCATAAAGTTCTGTTAAAGATTATATTAGTTAAAAAACCTCTCCATGGAAATTTATATACAAACCGGTTGTGATGGTTGTGTTCATGTGTCAATTTGGCTATGATATGGTGCCCATTTGTTTGGTCAAGCAAGCCCTGGTTTGATTGTTACTGTGAGAATATTTCCTGGATTTAAATAATTAACAAGTTGATTGCATCTGTGGATGATTATATCTGCTATCAACTAAGGAAATTGCCTTCAGCAATGAAAGAAGCCTCATTCAATCAGTTGAAGGTCTTAAAGGGAGAACTGATAATTTCAAGAGTCATAAAGAAGAAACTATCTCTACTAGCTTGACCTGGGGAATTCATCGAAAACTTCATGGGAATTTCCAACTTGAGGCTTGTCCTACAAAATTCAGACGTGCTAATCCCCAAGGTTATGTGAACCAATTTCTGTAATAAATCTCATAATATTTAGAATTGATAGGATATATACAAAATGCTGTCACTTCTGTTTCCCTGGAGAACACTGACTATTACGATTTTGGTATTAAGTATGGTACTTAAGAAATAGGACCTTTTTTTTTAATGATTTATTTATTTACTTACTTTTATCCATTTTAAGCCCCCTCCCCCCTGTTTTTGCTGTTTTGTCTCCATTCACTGGGCAATTCTCTGTGTCTGTTTCCTGCCTTCTCTTATCCTTCTCCTCTTGTCTTCACCACAATTCGATACTGGAAAACTCCGATGTGGAAGAGAGGCATTCTGCCACCTGCACTACCTTAGTTCCAGGTTTCTCGGTGCATCTCGTCTTGGCTCTCCCTTGTGTCACTCTCCTGTTACGTCATTATCTTGCTGCGTGGTTTGGTAGGGCCTGGCATACCTGCTCATGGGGCCTGGCAGTGCGCCCACATTTGGGGCCTGGGGCTCGCTGGCTCGCGTGGTCTGACGGCACAACCACATGTGGAGCCTGGTGGCCCACACGCACTCTATATATTTCTTTATTTTACCTGGAGGTCCCGGGGATCGAACCCAGGTTTCTCCATATGAGAGATGGACGCCCAACCATTTGAGCCACGTCTACCTCCAAGAAATAGAATCTTAAGGTTGAGATTCCTGAGTTGGTTCTAGGGTTTTTAGAATTGGTTCTCTAATCTTATTAGATTAAAAGCCACTAATGACTCCATTTCCAATGATCAAGATGGCATTGATAGTTTATGGCACAAAGTGGTAATAGAGATACGCACAATATCAACATGGGATGCTGCTACTCAAATCCTTATAAGAGACAAGGTTCTGGTGAGAGTGCATTTGATACCTTAGTAGAGTTTTTTAAAATGAGTTTTTATTAGGGAAGTTGTGAGTTTACAGAAAAATCATGCATAAAATATAGGATTCTCATATATCATCCTATTATTAACACCTTGCATTGGTGTCATACATTTGTTACAATTGATGCAAGCATTTGTATAATTGTACTATTAACTATGACCATGGTTTAACTTAGGGTTCACCGTGTTGTGCAATCCCATGAATTTATTTTAAAATTTTTAATCTAGCAACATACATACAACCTAAAATTTCCTATTTTAATCACATTCATATATACAAGTCAGCATAACCATGTGAACATAACACCAAAATATGTATTTTAAATTTTTATTCTGTTACCATATATACAATCTAGCATTTCTCCTTTTAATCACATTACAGATATGTATTTCAGTGCTGTTAATTGCATTCTCAATGTTGTGCTACCATCACCACCATCCATTACCAAAACATTTCCATCATTCTAAATAGGAACTTCGTACATTTTAGGCCTTGACTTCCCAATCCCTATCCCTACCCCATATTCTGGTGGCCTATATTCTAGATTCCGACTCTACACATTTGATTATTCTAATTGTTTCAAATTAGTGAGATCACACAACACTTGTCATTTTGTGTCTGGCTTATATCACTCAACATGATGTCTTTTAGGCTCATCCATGCTATTGCAAATATCAGGACTTCATAGTTTTTGACAGTGGAATAATAGTCCATTGTATGTATATACCACATTTTATTTATCCATTCATCAGTTGATGGACACTTGGGTTGCCTCCATCTTTTGACAATTGTGAATAATGCTGCTATAAACATTGGTGTGCAAATATCTGTCCAACCCCCTGCTTTCAATTCTTTCAGGTATATACCTAACAGTGGGATTGCTGGGTTATATGGTAGTCTTATACTTAGCTTTATAAAGAACTGCCAAACTGTCTTCTACAGTGGTTGCACGCTTTTACATTGTCACTAGCTCTGAATGAGTGTTCCTATTTCCCCGCATCCTCTCCATCACTTGTTATTTTCTGTTGCTTTTTTTTCTTAATAGTAGGCATTCTGATGGGTATGGAATGGTATCGCATTGTGGTTTTGATTTGCATTTCCCTGATGATTAATGATGTTGAGCATCTTTTCATGTGCTTTCTGGCCATTTTAATATCTTCTTTGGAGATTTCTGTGCAAGTCTTTTGCCCATTTTTTAATGGGGTTGTTTTGTCATTTTGTTGTTAAGTCAAAGGAGGATTTCTTTATATATAATGGATATTAACCCTTTATCAGATATGTGGTTTCCAAATATTTTCTACCATTGATTAGGCTTTCTTTTTTCTTTCATAATAAAGTCCTTTGAGGAACAAAAGTCTTTGATTTTTTTCTTTATTATTTATTTATCTATTTATTGGTTTAAGTCTTTGATTTTGGTGGGGCTCCAGTTATCTGTTTTCCTTTTGTTGTCTGTGCTTTGAGTATTAAATCTAAGAAACCATTGTTTCTTGGCTAGCACAATGTCTTGAAGATGTTTCCTTACATTTTATTCTAAGAGCTCTTATATTTTGGTATTTCATCTATTTTTTAGTTGATTTTTGTATATAGTGTGAGGTAGGGGTCCTTTTTCATACAGTTTCCCAGAACCATTTGTTGAAGAGACTATTCTTTCCCAATTGAGTAGTCTTTGCCTCCTTGTCAAATATCAGTGGGCCATAAATGTGAGGTTTGATTTCTGAACTCTCAATTCTATTCCATTGGTCTATATGTCTGTCCTTGTGCCAGAACTATGCTGTTTTGATAACTGTGTCTATATAATATGTTTTAAGATCAGGAAGTGTTATCTTTTAAAAAATAAAAAAAATTATTAAAAAATAGTTCAAAAAATTTTTGTCATGATGAATGCACAACATTGTGATTGTACTAAAAGCCATTGATTATACACTTTAGATAAATCATATGGCATGTGAATATATCTCAATAAAACTGCTTAATAAATAGATAAATAATTGTGCAAGAATAGCCAGAAATAGCAGCTATGTTCAGCAGGGGAAATAGAGAATGAGAGGTGAAGAATTTTCTTGTTTGTCTGTTTTTTGTTTATTAATATTATTATTGAAACAATGAAAATACTCTAATAATGCTTGAAGTGATGAATGCACAACTATGTGATTATACCACATACCATTGATTGTATACTTTGTATGAATTGTATACTTTATTAATATGTATCAATAAAATCGGTTTTAAAAAAAGATCAGGAATTGTGAGTTCTCCAACTCATTCTTCATTCTGAAGATGGCATTACCTATTCAAGGCCCCTTACCATTCCATATAAATTTAATGGTTGACTTTTCCATTTCTGCAAAGTAGGCTGTTGGAATTTTAATTGGTATTTTATTGCATCTATAAATTGCTTTGGGCAGTATTGACATCTTAATGAAAATTTTCAAGTCCATGAATATGGAATATCTTTCCATTTATTTAGGTCTTCTTGAATTTCTTTAGGCAATGTTTTGTAGTTTTCTGTGTGCAAGTCCTTTACATCCTTGGTTAGATTTATTCCTAGATATTTGATTCTTTTAGTTGCTATCATGAATGGAATATTTTTCTTGATTTCTCCTTCTGATTGTTCATTGCTTGTGTATATAACACTACTGATTTTGGGGTGTTGATCTTGGACCCTTCTACTTTGCTGAATTCATTTATTAGTTGTAGGCATTTTTGAGAAGGAATAGGATACTGAAAATTGTAATGGGGACATATGGGTTAATAATGATTGTGATGGGGGTCATTGAAACACTGGATTCTGCTGAGTTGTCTTTGCCAGAAAATCTGTAATATTTGGCCCTGAGGAATCAGCCATCCCACCTGCACCTAAGGAGGTTAACCTTGCTGAACCTGATAAACTTGTAACTGCCTCCCCTGAGGAAATAGTCCTCACATTTCCATCCGAAGAGATTATCCCTGTTTCACCATATGAAACTTTAATGAAATGCCCTGAGGTAGTTGGCTTGCAAGATATTGCTAATTCCTTTCATGACCACTTCCACCACCCCTCTCTTCTTCCGGGCCTACAACTAGACTGAAGCCCCAACAGGCTCCAAAAAGTTAGGTACAGGGTGTGACCCATAAGAAAGTGTGCTATGCTCCAAAAGAACTGCATGATTTTTCTAATTTATATAGAAATCAGGGAACATGTGTGGAATGGATATTAAGGGTGTGGGTAATGGCTGAAGAAATATAAAGTTAGATGAGGCAGTGTTTTTTGATATGAGCTAACTAAGCAGAGATCCTAGTCTCAGCGTTACAACTGAAGAGGTTAGAAAGGGCTTTAACAGTTTGTTTGGGTGGTTGGCCGAAGCATGGACCAAAAGCTGTTGTACATTACCTAAAGCTGAAATGCCCAAACTTCTCTAGTATAATGTAGATGAGGGGATCCAAAGTCTTAGAGATATTGGAATGTTAGAATGGATTTATCATATAAGACCTACTTATCCACCCCAGGAATATCCAGAGGTCACCAGGACTGTGAGGAATACATTTGTGGGAACAGCTCCATCATCAAATAGAAATGGTATATATGAGATTGGGTTTGAGTAGGCCATGAAGGCACAAGTAAGTCACACAAGGAAGTGGCCCAAATGCCCATGGCTCCTTCTACTGCAGAATTGTTTTCTCTTTCCCAGCCCACAACCATGGCCTAATGGGGAGTTCCTCATGATCAATTGACTGAGGAAGTGAAATCTTGGGCTTGGTTTACAGACAAATCTTTGCCTGATATATAGGTACCACCCTAAAGCAAACAGCTGCAGCAATACAGTCCCTTTCTGGGGCATCCTTGAAGGACCATAGTGAAGGAAAATCTCAGTGGGCAGATCTTCAAGGAGTGCTCCTGGCTTTTCATTTTGCTTGGAAGGAGAAAAGGCTGGAGGTGCATTTGTATACTGATTCATGAGATGTGGCCAATGGTTTGGCTGGATGGTCTAAGACTTGGAAAGAACATAATTAGAAAATTGGTGATAAAAAGGTCTGGGGGAGAGGTATATGGATAGACTTTTCTGAATGGGTGGAAAACATGAGGATATTTTTGTCCCAAGTGAATGATCACCAGACTGGTTTCAGTAGAGGAGGATTTTAATAATCAAGTGGATAGGGTGACCTCTTTTCCCAGCCACTCCTGTCATCATTGCCCAATGGGCTCATAAGCAAACTGGCCATGGTGGTAGGTGTGGAGGTTATGCATGGACTCAACAACATGGACTTCCACTCACCAAGGCCAACCTGGCTCTAGCCAATGCTGAGTGCCCAGTCTTCCAGCAGTAGATACCAGCACTCAGTCCCTAATATAGCATGATTCCTCAAGGTCATCAGCCTGCTACCCGAAAGCAGATTGATTACATTGGACCATTTCCATCATGGAAGGGACAGTGTTTTATTCTTACTGGAATAGACACAAATTACAGATATGGATTTGCCTTCCCTGCATGCAATGTTTCTGGATTTGCAGAATGCCTTATACATCCCACAGCATTGCTTCTGGTCCAGAAACCCACTTCATAGCAATTGAAGTGCAGGAATAGGCACATGCTCATGGAATTCCCTGGTCTTACCATGTTCCACATCATCCTGAAACAGCTGGATTGACAGAACGGTGGGTTGGTCTTTTGAAGAATTCAACAATGGAGACATCTGGAAGGCAACACCTTACAGGGAGGAGCAATGTTCTCCAGGGACTTGTATATGCTATAAATCAATGTACTGTTTCTCCCATAGCCAGGAGGCATGGGTCCAGTAATCAAGGGTAGAAATGAGAGTGGTGCCACTCTATTATCTCTAGTGGTCCACTATAAAAAAATTTGCTTCCTGTTCCCATGACCTTAAGCTCTTCTGGTCTACAGGTCTTTGTTCTAAAAGGAAGAGTGCTTCCACTAGGATACACAACAATGATTCCACTGAATTGACCTCTTTGGGCTCCTCATGCCTCTGAATCAACAGGCAAAGAAGGAAATTACTGTACAGGCTAGAGTGGTTGATCATAACTATCAAGGGAAAATAAGACTGCAACTACACAATGGAGGTAAATAAGAGTTTGCATGGACTATAGGAGGTCCCTTAGGGCATCTCTTAATAGTACCATGCCTTGTGATTAAAGTCAATGGAAAACTGCAACAACCCAATTGTGACAGGACTGCTTATGGACCAGACACTTCAGAAATAGGTAACCACACCAGTCAAAGAACCAAGACCAACTGAGGTGCTTGTTGAGGGTAAGGGGAATATGTAATGGATAGTGGAAAAAAGTAGGGATAAATATGAGTACCATCACCCATGTGACTAGTTGCAGAATTTAAGACTATAATCATTATAAGTATGTCTTCCTTTTTTAATGAAATGTTTATATATATATATATACATAAAGCAAATATCTTTGTTTATTTTCATATCTTACTCTCTATCATAAACATATGCTGCATTAATTTTGTGTCCTAGTATTTAAATAAAGGATATTAAGTTTAAGAGTGAATATTACCCAAGAACTTGCATCCTCTTCTGGGGAAAATGTTAGTGCTTTTCTGGTTGGACATAAGACAATTGAAATATGTTAGGTGAAAATATGATGTTATTGTTTTTATTTAGAGATTACATATGGTTTAAGGAGATGTGTTGAGAAGGGGTGGGCTGTGATGGTTAAGTTCACGTGTCAATTTGCCTAGGTTATGGTGTCCATTTTTTTGGTCAAGAAAACAATAGCCTGATCGTTACTATAATATTTCATGGATTTAAGTTAGTCGGTTTAAATTAGTCAGTTGATTGCATCTATGGCTGATTATATCTACAGTCAACAAAGAAATTGGTTTCAGCAGTGAGATGTCTTATCCAATCAGTTGAAGGCCTTAAAGGGAGAACTGATCATTTCAACAGTCAGAAGGAAGAATTTCTATCTCTACAGTCAGCCAACTTCTCCTGGGATTCCATCAAAATCTTCACCTGAGTTCCCAATTTGAGGACTGCCCTGGGACTGCCCTGTGGCATTTGGAATTACTAATCCCCATGGTCAGTCCAGTGAGCAAATTCCCATAATGATTCTCATGATATTTACATACATGTAAAACCTGCTAGCTCTGTTTCTCTGGAGAATCTGAACTAATACACTGGAACTGAGTAAACCCTATCTAATAATTGAAGGTTGGAAAATGCCATAGAAGCATGACTCCATGTATATTCTGCTTAGAGCAGATTAGGTTTAAGTGGATGTACCATATGTTACTGTTCTATATCCCAATAGGGTTCAACTCTATTATTTTCTTTACTTAATGAAATGTTCACCAATATAATTTGTCTACTAAAAAAGATGTAACATTTGAGAAACAAGAACTTGCTTTCATTTCTTTAAGTCTAATAAATATGAAATGAGACAATATAGCTACATGACATTAATGAGTATTTAAAAAAAAATTTTTAGAGTAGAAAGACATGTATTATAAAAATGGTCTGTGCCATTATATAATATTTACATTCATTTTATACTCAATTGTTAAAAAAATTTTTAACATGCTTTTCCTGGGGTGATAGAACAGTTCCACTCAAAGCTTAAGCTATAAATACAGCCATTTATATAATTTTGGTAGACATTCTTTAAAAAGATGGCTCTAATTAGTTTCCCTTCCTCTTTTTTCCTTCTCCTTCTCCTCCTCTTCTTCTTCAAAAAACAGAAACAGAAGATTAATTCAGTATTTATCAATATAATTAGTTTTTTAAAATTAAATCCAGCATTAGTTTTCAGTGATCTTACTAAATCATTGAAATAATTAATCACATACACCTTGACATTTTACATGGACAATTCACATTTCTTATAAGTGTATTTTCAGTGTGAACTCTTTTTTTTTTTTTTTTGCCCCAAAACTTGACATTGT
>PVKH010026432.1:0-13211 GCA_004027955.1 Chaetophractus vellerosus
ATCATCCATGACAATTCCCAGGTCCCACCCCCCCAAAAAAACACAAATAAACAAACAAACAAACAAAACAAAACCAAAAAAAACCCTGCATTGCAATTGCTCTTCCCTCACCCTGCTCCCAAAGTGTCCAATGACCCTGGCTCCACATAATTTTGCAATTTCTTGCATTGCATACATCATAAGTCTATATCAGGTTCCATGAACATCTGCAGTGAACACATATCAATCCCAGAAATGACCCCAGAACCTCCTTTTACTCTATACCCTCCGCATAAAGCCCTTTCTCGGCACACATCCTTCATTTATACATATTCCTATTGTTTTCATACCTTTCTGCACAACTTTCCTATCTTCAATTGCTCCTTTTCCTTTCCGCACACAGTCAGTTTTCAATTATCCACTAGACAGGCTGTAAGATGGAGAGATTGGCTGCAGAAAATATAGAACGCATTTCTTTTTCTGGCTTTGGGATGTGTTTTCACACTTAACCAAAACTGGAGCATAACCGGTTTGGGAAAATCACAATTCTTCAAACACAGTAGGCTTATACTTGGAAGACATGTCTTGAAAGGAATGAAAGGCTACCCACTTAGCAAATCTTTGCTCCCACTTGCTCATTTCTATTTGGGGCTCCCCTCAATGCAATGGATGAATAACGTTATCTCTTAGGCAAATGCAAATAACCTTCATGGACAGATCTTTATTTTCCTCTCTAAAGCACCGCTATCTTTCTAGCTCACAATCCCCTGGGGCAAGGTGATAATTAAAGTGTTTTAGGTTCAAAGGCTTTCTCTCTAAAATTCTTGATGAGCTAGCTTTAGACAGGAATGAGAGTAAACACAGAAGGTGATGATATCATAAGTGGGTCAGGTTATAATGTTACTATGAAATTGAAAATAAGATGTGTCTGTCTAGTATCAATAATTGACTCTTTTCACATTTTTCCTGACACATAAGCATCCAAATCCCAGCTTTCATAATAGTGGTTATTTTGGCAGGCGCGTGTACCAAGCTGAGATGAAGAGAGCACAAATAAGGAATCACTGTCAATACCGCAGCCTGTACCATAATGGCACCTCATTATAAAGAGACCGAAAGCATTTTGTGACAGCTGGAAATCCTTCTCCTGAAAGAGGAGAAATCTTGATGTCTCTGAATCCAAATAATGATTTGTACCCTTTTTCTTTATAGCATGTGATTTTTAAAGGATGAAATATTTTAGAATATGCAACAGCGATCTGGAGCAATTTAAGTACTTCTCTATATAGTCAAGTGACATTTTCAAATATTGACAACCTCTGTGATTCTAAACCAGTTTTCCAACTTAATAAAGTAAGTTGTTCCTTCATTTCACTCTTGATAAAAATTATTTTTACATTATTTGATATGATAAAAGATATTACTTTATCTTATTTGTTTCTTAGTTCTGTTTTTCTTGGTTAAAAGGAAGCTGAAAAGTTAATTTTTTTATTTAGGAGGTACCAGGGATTGAACCCAGGACTTTGTACATGTGAAGCAGGTGCTCACCACTGAGCTACACCGCTCTCCTGAAATTTTTTTTTTTTCAGGTACCGGGGCTGGGAATTGAACCCGGGACCTTATAAGTGGGAAGCAGGCACTCAACTACTAAGCCACATCGGCTCCCCTGAGTTATTTTTTGTTTGTTTGTTTGCTTATTGTTTGTTTTTGTTTTTAGGAGGCACAGGGGACTGAACGTGGGACCGCCCATGTGGGAAGCAGGCACTCAACTGTTTGAGCCACATCTGTTCCCTTACATTGATTTTTACAAAGGCTATAAAAAATCTATAATATGTGATGTATGTTGTTTCAGTTTCCCAGCTGCTAAAACAAACACCATACACTAGCTTGGCTTAAACCACGGTTTCAGGGCTGGAAGCCTGCATCCTCCTGGGGTTGGTATCTTCTGACTGGCTGGTCATCTGTGGGGCTCTTTAAAGGCAGTGCCTTCCCCTTTCTCTCCTGGGCTCCATGGACTTCCAGCTTCTGGCTGCTCCTTATGGCCCTCTGTATAAGATCTCCGTAGCAGGATTAAGACCCGTCCTCATTCAGTCGGGCTGTACCTTAACTAAAGTAACCTCATCAAATGGTGCCATTTAAGCTGGGTTCGCACCCACAGGAATGGCTGAAAATAAAGAACCCATTGTTCCGCGCACATTCTTCCAAGCCACCACATATGCCATCTCCTGGAACGGGAGCTTCAGCTGTAAAAGGAAAAGTTTTCTCTCAATGAGTTTTGAGCGGATCCATTTCTTACATTCCTGGGGCACAGTCGTTTCTGGCTTTTTGACAAGACCCATCTTCTAGATCTTCTGATACTCTTTCCAGTTGGCCAGTGGGAACTCACTTCCCTTTGCTTTTTCTGGGAGGAAAAGCCAGAACAACCCTTGGGCCGCTATTTTTCCTGACCTCCTGACCTTTCCCACTCTTCTATTCCAGGAGTCCTGCCAAAGATTACCAATTGGATTTAATCCAACCCCAACTTTTGAACTGAGGGTTTCAAGAGGCAACTTAGATTTTTATAACTTCTTTCTCTTTTTTTATCAAATGTGACATTAAAAGATTATTATAAAGTATTGGCACTCTAATACCTAAATGGTTGCTCTACCCCTTAGTCTATGCTTGTATTACCAGAGTCCACAAAAAGCACTGTGGTCCCAAAATCCTTTAAAAAGAAGGCTTTTATTTCTGAAATAGATTTCTACCTTAAGTAATACATAGAGGAGAGTTGTGTCCTCCTGCCTGAGTGGAAAACAAATATTTGTTAATGGATTTGAGTCTACGTGCCAAAATAACCTTCCAGATGTTTTGAAAGCTCTAAACAACTGCATCCTTTCTGATCTGCTTCCGGCTCAAAAATTCGTTTGCTAAGAAAATACGTAGATCTGTGACATAAATGGAAATAAAAATATTTACCTTAACCAATCCATAATACCAAAATATTTTAGATATGGCTTTGGATTAACAGTATTTAAGACTTTCTCTTTCTTAGACATGTATACACACAGTCTCTTGGAAGGGAACATACTGTGAAGAGAATATTATTCCCAGTTTTCTAAAAAGTGTAAATAACTACTTCTGCTAGACTACTTCTGCTCCTTTCCATTTCCCAGCTTTTTCATTGACTTTCGTTAACTGTATCCTGGTAAGATATAAGCATGTCCAGGACATATTTTATCCTCCTTCTTTGACTGCTCCTAAGTAGCATGAGAAGTATTTTATGTTATCTAATGTGTAGCCTTTTAAAAAATCTACCTGGTTATTTCTTCCTGGTTAGCCTCCAGTCACTGTTTGATGTTTGTTTTTTTGCCTTCCATACTTGCACAATTTAAAGAGACTATTTTTACTACCTTCTTTTATGGTCAACTGCCAAACAATACAACCTTTCTTTCTTCTTCCTCACAACCCTTACAGATTTCACTGTGCTCTTTTTCCTAACCCTTTTTAAAAAAATCTATATCCTCTATGTTTTAGTTCCTTTTCTGTTTTCTACTCAACTTTTCTCTTCCCTTCTTTACAGTCCCTCAGCAGACCCATTCTCCCATGGTCACTAACTACAGAAATGCAAATGTTTGAAAAAGAAGTTCTAAATAGATCAGACCAAGAATATTGTGTATTAAAATTCAGTATGTATGTTTCCCTTGTAAATTTTTGCCAAGCTTTTGTATATTTCTACCTATCCTATTGTACATAATGCAAGTTACCAAACATCAAGAATCTTACGCTTTAAATATTCTGTTAAATACTAAAGTTGGTCAGTAATTTGTAATTAGCACACTTTTTTCATTCATCCCCTGGCAGACAGGCTTCATCTTCATCATCTTTGTATCACCAGTGCCTAAACAGATCACCTATTAAACACTCAATTTCCATTTATAGAGTAAATATAACATGTGATGGGGAATTACGTCCCAGGCACACACACACACACACACACACACCTACACACATATTTCATTTAATCTGCTCAAGGACTCTATGCAGCAGGTATTATTATACTCATCTTACAATTGAGGAAACAGAAACTCAGGGAGGGAGGGAAGTAATTCATACACCTTTATACAGCTAGAAAGTTACAAATTAGCTCCAAAGATGTGTTCTTTGAAAAGCAAGAAAGATAAACATGACCCATACAAATTCCCTTTTCCCCATATCCCTCCACTGTGGCTAGTCCTGAGGAAAACTTTAAAGTAGAATTGATCTTCAGCAAATTTTTCCTCCCCCCTCAGGATCTAACGTTTGGTGCCCAAACCCTTTGACGAATCCATCCCAACCAACCTCAGAAGCTTCTGCTATGGACACGTCCTCTCTTATCCAAGGCCCATGTGCCTTGTTCTGTAGCCCCAGCTATCCTCAGTCACACTAATATTTGATTCTTCCTTCATCAAATCTTGTGTCTCATTGCTTCATAATATTTCAGTTTTAGAATTTGCAAATGTGCTTATTAGGTAGCTATTCTGCCCTCGAATTGGAAAGCTAGAAGAGTCTAGAGAATCATTTGGATATGATTTTATGGGCAAAATGTCTCTGCAAAAGTTCACTGTCATCAAAAGGGGTGAACTTAAATTGGGCTAAATAGAAGCTTAGGGCAGCACCTTGGCAAGAGCCTGGTTGTGCACCTCCAGTCAGACTCCATTGGATTACGCTGATCTCTGCTCAATCCAACGGATTAAGAGAATCCTCGCTGAGATACACACATGGCTTTACATTTCATTATCTAACTCAGGATTACAACTACATGCAAAAATGAAAACAGAAAGAAAACTACCAGCAAATTCATTATTGTGTCATTCTGTCAAATTATACACACAAACACAAACACATCAAGGGTAAAATCCTCCTGAGAAATTATACTTGCAAATTTTGCATATTTGCACAATTTAAATACATTGACTTAATCATTAATACATTTAACAGATAGTTATTGCGTACCTACTGGAAATAAGGCTGTTGATGGTACAATAAAATTGCACTTAGCAGGCAATGTAAATCATGTACACAAATGATTAAAATTTAAAGTATATGTGACCAGTGTCCCAAAAAGGACAAAGTTATATGAGAGTGGGGAAAGACTATGAATAGCTAGGAAGATCAATGGTGATTTTGATATTTTAATCCTTATATTTTACCTATATTTTACACATGGGAGTAGTAACCAAAGTTTTCTTTAACACCTAGTTAAACAGTTTTACAAGCACTGTTTGGGCAATTTATACCATTATTGAATCAATTAGGGGTGCTTTTGAGTTTAAGTATCAAAATAACCTATTAAACTTGCTTGAAAAAATAGTGAGACGTTTAATTATTTCACTCAAAAAGAAGTGTGGACATGGAGAGTTTCAGAGTAGGTGACGAGGCATAACAATATCACAGAGAACACAGGCTCTTCACACTTTCCACGCCGCCAATTTCATGGCTGCAAGATGGCTAGAGGACTTGCAAGTATCATGTTTTTACACAAAACCTTCAAAAACAGGAAGAAAGGGAGTGGAGGGCAGGGGTTCTCTAGGGCCTCTCTCTCCTTTAGGGGAGGATATCTTTTCCAAGACCCCAGTTAAATTCCCCTATGTCTCTTTGGCCAGGCTTGGGTCACGTGTCCACTCTTAAAGCCATCAACCATGGAGCGGAATAGGATGGCCGTGATTTGGCAACCACTACCTATACTCCGCTTCACTATCTCCCAAGACCTTCATTTAAATAAGCAATATGTTTGCACTGATAACAGAATTTTTAAATCACTGCTTTTTATAGAATGATTACAATAGTTTTCTCTTTGTCAATCTTGGCCACAATCTAGTCCCACAAAAGTATATTAATTTTATTTTTTTCTTTCGTTATTTTTATTGTTTCTTTTGTGTGTTTTTTTATTCTTAATTTTATTTTAGTGGCCAAGAAACAATAAGCTTTATGGAGATAGAATCAGTAATTGATTAAGGTAAAGTTTCATTTAGATTCTCTGTTGCTTGCCCCAAACTGTGCTCCAAAATTTCTGCTGAGTCAGTGGATTCCAACTAAGAACTAGAAAAGGAAAACTGACCCATGTGAAGCCACACTGTAGTGTCAGAGCAAATGCATGTCTGGTGGACTTAAATTAATATGTCTAACATAGCTGAGAGCATTGCATCTGTCAGTGTAGTACTCTGAATTTACTGTTGATTTTTTTATACCTCTCATACTCATCTAGAGTTCCAATGTCCACTTCACTTAGACCAAACATTAAAATGGAAGCTCTATTATTATCTATGTGTAGTATGAGAGAACTGTTTTAACCATAAAAAAATACAAAAATCTTGTTTTTACATCATGTGACTTTGAAACTGCAATACAGACATTTTATTTAAGGATTCTTCTTCACCTACACGGTCATATTTCTGACTAAACTGTAGTCATCCATTGCTGTATAACAAATCATACAAAACTTAGCAGCTTAAATAACAATAAATATTGGGAAGCAGCTGTGGCTCAGTTGGTTGGGCTCCCATTTACCATACGGGAGGCCCTGGGTTTCATTCTGGGGGCCTCCTGGGAGGGCAAACCCGCCCACATGGAGCGGTGAGCTGGGGCAGCAAGATTACCCAATAAAGGGAGACAAGCAAACACAAAAAATACGCAAAACTAATGGACACAGCGAGCACAAGCAGCAAGGGGGAGATAAATACATAAAATAAATCCTTAAAAAACAAAAAAATAACGATAAATATTTATTTTGCTCATGAATCTGCAATTTAGACAGGGCTTGATGGGAATGGCATCTTCGCTCCCCAGCAGCTTGACTGGGGCAGAATCCACTTCCATAGTCAGCAAGCTGTGTTAGCTCTGCTGCAACCTCAGCCAGAGCTGTTAGCCGAGGACCCAGGATCCTCTGCACGTGTGCTTCTCCATGTGGGCCTCTCCAGAGCTCTTGGGCTTCCTCACAGCATGGCAGTTGGGTACGAGGAGCTAATATTCCAAGAAGATGTTGAAGCTGCCAGTATCTTAGAGCTTGGGCCCAGAAACTGCCAAGCATCACGGCCGCCGCATTCCATAGTCAAACAATCACACAGAGCCCGCCTAGATTTAAACGCGGGCTTAAAAATTCCTTGTTTTGAGGAGAGAAGTTCAAAAAACTGTTTGTGGCCATGTTTAATCTCACAAAGACCCGAAAGAGGAGTCGATTTAATTTTCAAGGTTCATTCCCATGGAAATTCTCCATTCTTCATAATAGAGCTTGAGCAAACCCTGAAGATTTCAGTTTTATAAATAAAACCCACAATGAAAATATTGTCAAAGAATATATGTGTGTGTGTATATATATATATATTAGAGTTAAGGATAGAAATTTCCTTAATTTTTGACATTACCAATATTCTAGATTAAGACTTTAACGGGAAACATGCCTAATGTCCTCTGACATTGAAAATTAAATTGCAAAATATACTTCATTAATATTTTATGCTAATACTCATTACTTCAGATAATTATTTGGTTTGGTTCTGAGTGTTAGAGAGTTATAACAAGTTATTTCTGTTTTAAAGCTACTTGGGAATATTTGATAATTTGGAACTGAGATTAACAACATTTTCTAATTATAGAACCCCATTCTTTTCTGGGTATTTTTGTTGTGGGAAAGATATCTTTGCCACACTTTCATAGACAAGAAAAACAAAGTCTAGGCACTTTAAATGATATTTTTCAAGATTAATAAAAATATCAGCTATAGGAGCAGGACTCAAGTTTAGCACAGTCTAATGCTTTTTCACTCAGAAAATTGGCCAAAACAAATTCTCACCATGAAGCAAATTGGTTCATTATTTGATATGACAATAAAGACTAAGTAAGAGATGTCCATTGTTTATACTTGTTTTGATTAAATAATTCTAAGTAGGGTATTTTTCCTTTTCAAAAGCAATATTTTAATCCTCAAGACTGTTAAATATTTTAAAAGTGTATTTTGATAATTTAGTTATAAGAAAGTAAAAAAGAATAGGGATTTTTTTCTATATGGGGTTAAATTAACCATAATGTAATTTCTGATGATAAATAAATGAAAATTAGCATTATATAGTGACAGAATAGTACTAACTCAATATGAGGCATACTGAGGTGGTTTTCATTTAACTTATTTTTATGGGGCTGGTGTGCTCGGATTTTATAGAAATTGAAAAATTTTTATGCTACAGTAAATGACAACCATTACGGTATTTTTTTTCTGCTGATTTTGCAGCTGCAGAGGAGGATGCCATTTTACGTGTTTGATTTGTGAGAAAACTGTGTTGTCTAGTTTTACAGGCATCATTAATATTGTTTGTCAGTTATTGTTCAACAACACTGTTCAAGGCTCGGCATGAGCAGTCAAAGCAATAAAGTGAGAGAATTAAAGAAAAATGAGTAGGTAGTTCCACTGGTAGTGTCTTTCTCTCCAAGGAGAAGTTATTCAGAGTTTCTAGAGCTGTCAGTCAGAGACCCACTTCTTCCTTGAAAGTTCTGATGCTGTCTTTTGTTTCTCTATCCACAGGCTTCTTCATAGTCTCTGATGGTCCTGTGTCCTCCATCTACCCCAAGACCATCATCGTTCTGCAGAGGACTCGTGGGCCTCTTCTTTTATGATTCTACATTCCTGGTCACTGCTCCCAATACTTGTAGCTCTAGTCCACACGTCTTGATTGAGTTCCACACCTAGATAGCCAACTAGTTGCTGGACTTTTCTATCTGTACATCCTACAGGAACCTCAAACTTACCAGCCAAATTAGCATCATCATCTTTCTTCTTAAGTCACTGACACCTGCTCCCCTTTTGCATCCACTGTCTCACCAGGTCCCATCAATTGCTTCCTAAAACATACATATATCTGCCCCCTTCTCTCCTTTCCCATTACCACTAACAATTTCAGGTCTTCTTCATTTCTTCCCTGGGTTGTTACAAAGTACTCCTTATCTGTCAAACTACTTCCAGTTCCACTCTAAACCCCAAAACACCACAAGTCAGACTATCTTGAAAATACGAAGCACATCATGACTCCCATACTTAAAAAGTCTTCCTTCCCTGCTCACAGAGCAGAGTCTAGTCTCTGTCATTACGTATAATTAACCCTCCATGATGTGGCCCTTGCCTTCCTTTCTAATATCATTTTCCTCCACTGACTTCCCAACTATTAATCATTCCTTGAAAAAGCCACCATGTTGTTTCATGCCTCCATACTTTACACACACACACACACACACACACACACACACACGTGCACACATACCCTTCCTGGTAAATGAAATGCCTTTCCTCTCTTCATAGAAGAAGAGAGCAACTCTGGTTGCTAAGATCTAGTTTCAACATAACCTTCCTTTGACACTTTCCCTCATCCCTCCTCTTGTGCTGCAAGGTGATTTTTTAAATCACTCTCTATGTTTCACTACCAATTGTGCCTAAATTAAACATAAGGTCTATATTAATGCACTTGCCACTTTGCATTTCTATTATCTATTTGCATGCCGACCTTCTGTTCAAGAGTGAGTTCTCTTAGACGAAGGACCATGACTTCTCTATCAGCAGCATCTAGTTGTAGTACCCTCCACAAAACTCATCAGTTAATCTTGGTAAAATGAGTGAAAGAAAATGTGAAGATAAACTATTCTACAAATAGAATGCTTATTAATTTCTGAAATTATATTAATGGAGAGTAAGAACCTCATAATCCTTTGCGAGAGAAAAGGATTAGCATTCAAGTGTCTGGAAGAAGGAAAACCTTAAAGTCCAGTCACAATAAGAAAAACAAATTCATTTATCAGACTTTAATGATAATATCAAATACTTTGCTTGGTCTGGCAAAGAGAGTTAGAAAACAGGGCAGCACCAGAATTGGAAGAAGAGTAAAGAATAAACAAAAGGATAGATATAGAGTCCTATGACAAACTTGGAAGATTTCCCATCTCTGCTTGGGGTCCTCCTTTTTCCAGGTTGAGGTCCACCTGGGCACAATTCTTCCTGGTTGGGCACTAAAACTTCCAAAACAAGGACTGAAGTGCAATTCAGAAAGAAACAGAGGCAAATGAAAGATGTTATCCCTGGCAATGTACTGGGGAATTGCTATGGTAAGGTTGACAAGGAAGTAATTTACCTCCTCACTGGAATGCATGATCTTAATTCGAGGAAAAGACAGGTGTCTTTTGTTTTAGCTTATGGATAACTGGAATTATTTAACTGATACCTTCCCTTCTTGCCTACTAGGAAGCTTAGGAACAAATCTGAAGCTGCCTTGATTTTATTTTGCTATATTTTCTTTGCCTGTATAATGATTTTCTCATCTATTCATTTTATCCTTTTTTAATTGCACACCTTCTTAGAAGTGTCCTTTCTTCAGAAATGTTGGGGGATATAGATAAATTAATAGAAAAAAAATCAGACATTGGAAACCAGCTGTGGCTCAATTGGTAGGGCTCTGGTTTACCACATGGGAGGCCCCAGGTTCGGTTCCCAGGGCCTCCTGGAGAAGGCAAGCCGCTGCGAGCAGGCAAGCCGCCACGCAGTGAGCTGACTCGGTGGGATGCCATAGCAGGGGGAGACAAGCAGACACAGAAAAACGCGAAGCAAATGAACACAGCAAGCACAAGCAGCAAGGGGGGGATATATAAATAAATAAAAATGAATCTTAAAAAAAAAAATCAGACAGAGTATAAAATTCAGGAAAAAAGAGAAGCCATTCCTTTGTAACAATTAAAGCCAGACAACATGCATTAGAAAAAAAGCAAACTAAAATAACTGATATTCCAAACAATTGTAGAGGCAGGAAAGACTATGAATCGTTTGCTATTGTATAAAAGCTTTGATATTAGAAACTATTAATGCAGAACAATGTGAAACATGAAAAAGACCACCAGAAAAGGAAGAACAAAAATTATAAAAAATAAATAATAATTGCTACCAAGCACTATCTTATCTCATTCTAGCCTGACAACAACCTTTGATATAAGTATTATTATTTAATTTCATTTTACAGATGACAAAACTGTGACTTAGGTTAATTAAATTATCAAGGTCACATAGTCTAGTAACTGACAGAGCCAGGTCTTAAATTCTGACTTCAGAGTACAGGCCTTATCTATTACACTATAAGAAACCTAATTCTTTCCCCCATGCCCTTCTTGCTGTTTCCCCAGGCTCTTGGTGAGAAAGAATTTGGATCATATTAATCGTAGTCGTTAGAAGAGACTAAATTTTGTGATCATCCTGATGGGACTATGAGAGCAACAGGTGAAAATGGTGCTTTCCCTGAACGGCATATGTTTCCCCTGTCAATCATCTATCCACTAAGTAAACCCCAAGTCTCCAACTAAGGACAGTAAACTGGCTGATAGATGGGAGGTGGGAGAGGAGAGAGGTCTTTCTCTATTGGGCTAGGAAATGCTTTGATTTTTGTCTCCTAAGCAAGATACGTGAAATGATTTTGTGAGAATGAATGAGCTGCCCCTGGAAGGTAGATTGAGTCAAGGAACCTGCCTGATGGGAGAAGGGAGAAGAGAGGGATTTGTGCAGAAGTTGTACTTAATTCTCCTTTCTATAAAAACCCAAATTTCAGTGAGATCTCAATAGAAGTTACAGTCTGATCTCGCCGGTCCTGCGATGAAGTAAAAGAAATGAGGCATGAGCCTGTGGCCCTGCCTGGGGCTAAGCAAAAGAGTGGGCAGCAGGACAGCTGATCCCAGAGCGGCGGAGGCAGCCAAGGCTACCCGGAAGGCAGCCGTGCCCAGCGAGGCAGGCAGCTCACGGGGGCTGATGGAAAGAGGAGCAGCCTATTGTGCTACAAAGCAGAGAAGACTGGATTAAACAAATTAATAAATGCCATGTACCGAGAACAACAGCTGCCATAGCAACAAGGGCACATAAATGTTTGTCATTACATCAGCATAAATTGATCACTGGGAGTATGATCTTATTTTTAGTCACAGTCTGTTAGGCCTCCACATCTAAATCACATCGAATCGTATTAATACCCTGCTGTAAGACCTTTCCTGTCCCCCTGCTGTCTTCAGGAAGAAGATCAAATTCTTCAACATGGCGCACAAAAAGCAGTTCATGAGTGGCCCCACTTATTCGCTTACCTCCTCTTCCACCACACACAGGCCTGCGAGTTCGTGTACACTGAATTATGAGCGTTTCCTAGATGTGCTGTCCTCCCTTTTGCCCCTGGGCTCATGACACTCTCTTTGCATGTAATTCACTCTCCAATCCCTTCACCTGGATCTTTCTCTGAAGCTCGTTTTATGGGGACTCAGCTCAAGAGACACCTTTCCATGAAGCCTTTCATGACTAGAAGTCGGCTTGGGTGCCCTTCTCTCTTCCCTCCTAACACTCTGTGGGCACTTACCGTTCGGCATGGATGACTCTGTTGTTAGGTTTACTCATCAGATCCCTTCTTACGTCATGTGCTCCTGGAGTGCCTGGCTCACGAGTCAATGACTGGCCAGTAATCTTCGTGGTCATGCATAGTAGTTGCTCTAATCCCAAGAGATTTGCATGTGTCCTTTCTTTTGTTAGAACTCAAGTACCCTGGAGGCTGCTTCTTCCTTTAATTTCCAAATTAGCTGACCAAAATAGAAATTAGTGAGGAGGATGAAAAAAAAAAACACTTAAGAAAATTTAGATAAGATTTAATTGCCCTTTGGTTGACGTCATTACTGATTCTTTAATGTAATATATAAATTAAGTTGATCATACTTCGGGCAGTTCAAATGTTTAAAATATAGACGTGTCACTGTTAATTCCAGCATGGCTGCTAAGAGAAGTCTATCTTTCTATGTGTTCACTGATTTTCTTGCTATTAACACATTTCTAATGTTCCTGCCTCATTTTTTTAAAAAAGTGCACTTTCTCCCCAAGCAAGGTCTTTGAAATGAATGAGAGTATTTCAGGAAGCAAAGATTTGATTAATTCTTTCCATTTATACCAACTGTGACTTCAACAGAGCTCTCTGTAATGTCTACCACTATCATGTCATTTTCTGGCACTGTCATCCTATCCAGGGACTAGAAGAATATATTGATCTGATGGTTGACCTAATACTCAAATTTCATCAAACCTTTGAAGGAATTTGAATTACAACAGTCTGTAGTAGAGATCAGTGTCTGCTTTTTAAACTTAATATACTTTCATAGAACAGACTGTTTTCACTAGAAGTTTCTGTCCCAGATTTTACAGCTCTCTATTTTAAATAATCTAAGGGAGA
>PVKH010026433.1:0-13211 GCA_004027955.1 Chaetophractus vellerosus
TACAGATAAAATTCAAAAGTCAGTTTGGATGTGTTTGAGAGCGTCTTTCACTCCCTGTCCTTCTACTTAAAAACAAATTACTTTTCCCTTTGCGTTTGTGTAGTGTTTTAAATGTTACAGATTGCTTTCACATGCATCATTTAATTTGATCTGAATCAAAATTCTGTACGGCTGACAAAGTTGGGATTTTTATTCCTGTTTTTTAGATGGGGAAGCAGACTCAGAGAATTTGTGTTCCTTGAAATCATACAGCTCCTCAGTGGTAGAGCCAGAATCTTCAACCCTTCAGAAACCCACAGCTTCTGTTTCTAACTTAATTATAATGTCTCCATATAGTCTCATGGCCATTGCTCTTCTGGAGAATTGTTTATTGAAGATCAAGAAGAGTAACAACAGGAGACGGATATGGCTCAAATTGTTGGGCATCCATCTCCCATATGGAGGGACCTGGGTTTGATCTTCGGGACCACCTGGTAAAAAAAAAAAAAAAAAGAAGAGCAACAATAGTAATAAACAGTGGTTCCAAAGACCCCCTCCCCCCTCCAATAAAAAAACCTCAGAGAGCTGGCCAAAATAAATGTTATAGGTTATTTTCTTTACCTTAATTTTCTTTTGATTTTCATTAATTCTACATCTAGGAGTAAATTTTGAGGCTCCACAATTAGATAGATAATTGTATTCTCTAACCTAAGAAGCGAAACGATAAGCAATATCAAGGGAGAAAGAGGAATGCGACTACAGATTGGGCAACTGGAGTGTTGAAAACCAAACTGAATTTTGGTGTCCTCACAGTTTTTAAAAATACTTAAGCCAAGTAATACATCTTGCTTTTTCTCTGAAGAGAAGGTGTTAGAGAAGGTATCCAGGAAGAAGGAGCTTGAACTTCAACTGAAGGCAGATGAGCAAGTTTGGGGACGGTGTTGTGTGTTTTTTTGTTTTTTTGTTTTTTTTTAGCAGCTTCTGTTGTACTGTGTGGGAGAAAATTTTGCAAGGCAGTTGAACAGATGGCTGTGGATTGTAAGGCTTACATTGTGGTCTACACCAGTGTTCTACCTTTAGATTTTGGGGCAACCTGCATACCCAGCAGCTTGTGGGCACATAGGAGATTCTCTGCAGTGCTTCCAAGTGATGATGGTGGCCGACTTAAGGATTTCCAAGGCCAGGAGGTCAGATCCAAAAGCAAAAGCTGGGGTGGTAGGTTAAACCACATCATTTCCAAGGTCTCCATAACTCAGAAGAACTATTTTATCAGAAGCCATAAATAGGCACTTCCTAGTTGTTAATGGTGTGGAAAAAATGTCTAAGGTTTCTTAAGGGCAAAAAAGAGCAAAACAAAAGACAGCATGTGTGAAGTTTATGTGGTATGATCTCAACTATATAAAGAAACTGTAGAAAAAATACAACTGTCTTAAAGTTAACAGTACTTGTCTTTGGGAGGAAAAATTATTGGTTATTTCGATTCTTTTTTACACTGTTCTGCCTTTCCTGTTTTCTACAATGGACATAATAAGTGCTACCAAGTATTAGTGCTTACCATATATTGCTAAGCACTTTACATACATGAGCTCATTTAATTTTTTTTTTTTTTAAGATTTTATTTATTTTATTACATATCTCCCCTTCCCCCCGCTGCGGCGACGCGCCGAGAGTGGTCACTGCGCAGGCGCGGCTTTCCCCGCTTGTGGGTGGTCTCTGCGACCGTTCACAGCCGGCGCTTGCTTCAGTTCGCGGGTGGCTGGCTGTGCTCCATCCGCGGGTGACCTGCCCTGCCCGTGGCGGCTCTTGTCTTGTCCGTGGCAGCTTCTTGCCCTGCCCACGGCGGCTCCGGCCCACCCATGGCGGCTTGCCATTCTCAAGGCGGTCTGCCCGCTAGGAGAGGTCCCCGGGAATCGAACCCAGGGCCTCCCATGTGGTATGCCGGCGCCCTATCCACTGGGCTATCGAGCCGGCCCCTCATTTAATTTTTATTACCAACCTATGTGATAGGTGCTTTTATCCTATTTACAGATGAGACTCAGAGTTTTAGTGGCTTGTAGAGATGGAATTTTAACCAAGGTCTTCCTGCTGCCAAAGAGAACTTCCTGACAACTTAAATATAACCCCTTTTGGGAAGTGGGAAAAAGCCACTTGCCTTGGAAGGACACAATATCTTAATAATTTTATGTGCAAAACAAGCCAGATGAGTAATTAATACCTCTTTGGGCTGGGATTTAGTGATTCTTACTGTCAAACAATTTGGATGCATCTTCAGCCAAGAATTAACTTGTTTTCACCTGAGCCATTAGAATGCTCAGTATATTAGTTACATATACTCAGACTTCCTGGAGAGCTTAAGAAATACTGATGATTCCCACGCTGGTCTCACACAGTATTAATGCCCAGGACCTGCCCACATCTTTATTTTCCCTGCAGGCTCAAATTAAGAAATGTAATATTCACTAAGAAGAAAGACCTTCCGGGCCTCAACTCATTAGAGTGTCATCAAACACTATTCCACAGCTTCATTATTAGTTGTGATTGAATAGTGGTGGTTTTTTGATAGTTTGGGAAAGTGTGACTTTTGCTTCTTGCTGTGAAGCAAGGATAAGAGGATTTTTTCCTTCTGTCTTCATCTCTGTGCTGGGAAAATAGATAAGGAACTTTGCTCTTTACCAATAAAGAGACAGGTACCCATAACAAATCCAAAATTACACATAACTCAGAAATCATGTTGACTTAGCTTGCAAATCCATAGGCATGTGCAAGCATTATCTCCTTTAAGGTTCACGGCACTCCCAGCCCCATCACCACCGCAACACATACACAGTGTAGATAACTACTATTATCTGCATTTTACCACTAAGGAAACCAAGACTTAGAGAAATAAAGTAACTTGTCCAAGATTGTACAGTAAGCAGCAGAGTTAGGATTTCAATCCAGGCTAACTCCAGAGTCTTAACCATTCACCATTACACTACACTAACTCCAGAGCCTAAGTTCTTTACTTGTTATCTGACTTGGGGAAATTATTTTAACCTCTCCAAACTCATTTCCTTGTCTGTTAAAAAAGAGATACAGAGACCTGTGTTATAGGGCTATTGTGAAGATTAAATGAAATAACGTATATGAAGAGTGAAGCATACTACTTGGCCTATTCTTGGTGTTCAGAAAGCCAATTTCCATTCCTTTCCCTGACTCTTTTTTTTTTTTTTTTTTTTTTTTTTTTTTTTTTTTTTTTACATTTTTAGCACTGAGAAATAGACAGTGGGGTTTCTAGTGAATTACTTGACTTGGAGAGAGTGGGATTCCTGCTAGGATTCGAAAGGTCCTTTGTTTGAGAAAGAGAAATTATTGTACAATTATTTTAAAGCAGAACACTACAAAAATTTAAGAAAGGTTTGAACAGGAGATCAATCGATGGCTAGTTCTAAGGCCATTTCTAAAATGCTGTAATTGTAGTTCCAAGAAAGGTGACTGGCTGATAAATTTCCAGTTATGTATTTCCACTTGAAAGCAATTTAGAATCAAATAAGTTGAGCTTCCTTGTGCAGAATCTGTACATTTTCTTAGAATATCTCTTTGAGAAGGACAGCTACAATTTAGGAGGTTACAAGTCAGTAGCTAAATGCCCTAATAAACTTTGCATTGGGGTTAAGAGAAATGGAACAAACTTGTACTAAAGAACTAAAGGTTCCCAGTCACTTCCTTTGTTACTGTTTTGCCTCAAAGCTCTTTAGGGGCTGATCACAAAAAGACAGAGGCTCCTCACTTTAAAGGTTGTTTATTCTACTCTTTCCCTCTCCCCCAGCAAAACAAAACAAAACAAAAAATCATATCCCTCTATTTACCCACTAAAGTATGACCTGAAGTGATAGGGAAGAGGAAGGAAAGGAGATGTGATATTTCCTGTGGCCCCTGGCTCTCAGCCCAGTTGAAGGAAGAAGCCCTCTCTCAACCTCCAGGCGATAAGAATTGAGCAGTGGAGCCCATATTGAAACTGCTTTACCTAGCAGAGAGTCTTTTCCTGATTTTCATCCCTTCAGTGGGGTGAGATCTGACACAAGAAACAATAGCCAGTGTTGCTAGTGGGAATGATGAAGCCGCTTTGGAAAACAGTTTGGCAATTCCTCAGAAAATTAAGTTAGAATTACCAGCAATTCCACTCCTAGATGTATACCCAAAAGAACTGAAAAGATATGCTCACGCAAAATCTTGTACATAGTCATTAAAGCCTTAATCATAATAGCCCAAAAGTGGAAACAACCTAAATGTCCATCACTGGATGAATGGGTAAACAAAATATGGTACATCCATACAATGGAATATTATTCCGCTGTAAAAAGGAGTGAAGTCCTGATACATGCCACAACATGGATGAACCTTGAAAACATTATACTAAGTAAAAGGAACCAGGTATAAAAGGTCACATATTATATAATTTCATGTATAGGAAATGTCCAGAATAAACAAATCCGTAGAGATGGAAAGTAGATTATTGGTTGCCTAAGCCTGAGGGGGAGGGGAGAATTAGGAGTGAGTCTCTCAGATACAGTGTTTCTCTTTGTTGTGATAGAAATATTCTGAAATTATAAGTATATATTGTGAATATAATAAATGCCACTGAATTACACACTCTAAATGTTAAAATGGTGAATTTTATGTTATGTGAAATTTATCTCAAATTTTTAAAAATTAGAAAAGAAACAAACAAACATGCCAAGAACCTGGACTTTCAGTCCTAACTTTCAAACCCTCACCCAGAGAGGAAGAGCTTCCAGAGACTGCACACATATCTTAGTATTCTGTGTACTCTGGGTTTTTTGTTCGTTTGTTTTTTTAACAGATTAGATTTCTTAGTAGTGCAAATATATTTTTCTCTGACACTATCTTGTGCTTATTAGCACTTTTAAATGATGTCCTTCTTAAGCAGCTTTGGCTTTTGTCATCTTAGGCAGTTTGCAGAGGTTTGCTTTCTATCTCTCCGCTAATCGATCTGATCTGACAAATACAGATAACTGTCTGCTTTATGCATATTTCACACACTGTATTCCATATTCATAATCAATATTGCAAAAGTAATCCTCACCCGAGGGTTACCAAAGTTGTAGGTAAAAAAGAGGTGGGGAAGGAGTCCTTTAACCAATTGAGGATTCTTCCCTAAACCCTTCTTCACCACAAGACTCTCCCAGAAAGTTCAGTCATGCGCCTTCCAAGTCAATCCCCTTCCCACTCCAGGCAACCACTGTTGACTTCTGTCACCATAAATTAGTTTCCTTTCATATCGTGGAATCCTACAATATGTGGGTTGTTTTTTTTTTTGTTTTGTTTTGTTTTTGTCTAGTTTCTTTAACGATGTTTTTGAGATATAGTCATGTTGTTTTGTGTATTAGTTCATTCCTTGTTGTTGCTGAATGTGTAAATATGCCACACTTTGCCTGCTCTCCTGTTGATGGACATTTGAGCTGTTTCCAGTTCGTGGCTATTATGAATAAGCTTTATGTGACCATTCTTGTACAACTCTTTTTGTGGATCAGTGTTTTCATTTAATTTGGACACTTAGGAGTGAAGTTCCTGGGTCATATGGTAAATGTGTGTGTAACTTTATGAGAAACTACCAAACACTTCTCCAGAATGGTTAAACCATTTTGATACTCCCACCAGCAATGTATTCGAGTTTCAGCCGTTCCATGTATTAGCCAGCATTTGGTGGTGTTTTCTTTGATTTTAGCATTTTAGCAGCTATAAAATGTTATATTATGATTTTAATTTGCATTTCCCTGATGACTAAAGATGATGAGCATCTTTTCATGTCCTTATGGGCTTCTCATTTATCTTCTTTTGTGAATTGTCTGCTCACATCTTTTGCCCATTTTTAACTGAGTTATCTGAATTTTTATTATTGATTGGTTAGACTTTTTATATATCCTAGATACAAGACCTTAATTAGAAATATAATTTTTTAATTTTGATGAAGTCCAATATATCGGTTTTTTTTCTTTGATGATATTGTTTTGTATCTTGCCCAAGATATTTGCCTACCCCAAGGTCATGAAGATACGTTGCTTCTATAGAGTTTATGGTTCTGGGTTTTTTACTCAGGTCACTGATTCATGTAAAATTAATTTTATTTTTTTTTTTTAATCTTTACTAGAAGTTTTTATTTTTTCATGTAGCTTCAGTCAATTGTCTAGTGCCCTTTCCTTTCAACCTGCAGAACTGTTAGCATTTCCTGTGGGGCTGGTCTAGTGGTTGACAAAGTCCCTCAGCTTTTGTTTATCTGGGAATATCTCATTTTTGAAAGACAGTTTTGCTGGATACAGAATTCTTGGTTGGCACCTTTTTGCTTTCAGCACTATAAATATATCATCGCACTTCTTTCTGGCCTCCATAGTTTCTGATGAGAAATCAGCACTTAATCTTTTTTTTTTCTGACTCTATAGATTTATTTATATTTACATTTTATATAAATGGATCATACAATATGTAGTACTTTGTCTCTAGTTTCCTTCACTTAGCATGTTTTTTGTTATTGTTGTTTTTTTCAATTAGAGAAGTTGTAGGGTTACAGAAAAGTCATATAAAAAAATATGATCCCATATAACACCCTGTTGTTGCCGCTTTGCATTAGTGTGGTGCCTTTGTTATAATTGATGAAAGATTATTAGAATATTACTGTTAACCATAGTTTCATTAGCTGTATTTTTCCCATATACAACCCTGTTATGAACACCTTGTAATAGCATCATACATTTATTATAATTCATGAAAGAACATTCTTACACTGGAACTATTAACCCCAGTCCATCGTCCACAACAGGGTTCACTGTGTTAAACAGGCCCATGTTTTATCTTCTAACTTTTATTCTAGTAACATACAAGACCCAAAACTACCTCTTTCAACACATTCATATACATAATTCAATACAGTTAATTATACTCACAATAATGTGCTATCATCCCCGTTATCCATTTCCAAACCTTTACAATCAACCTAAATAGAAATTCTGCACAAATTAAGCATCAATTCCCCATTCTGTACCCCCAATCTATCCCTTGGTAACCTGTATTCTAGATTTGAACTCGATGAGTTTATTATAATTCACATCAGTGAGGTCATACAATATTGTCCTTTTGTGTCTGGCTTATTTCTCTCAGTATAATGTCCTCAAGGTTCATCCATGTTGTCACATGCATCAGGACTTCATTCTTTTTTACAGCTGAATAATATTTCACCGTATGTAAATACCACATTTTGTTTATCCATTCATCAGTTGATGGGCACTTGGGTTGCTTCCACCTTTTGTCAATTGTCAATAATGCTGCTATGAACATTAGTGTGCAAAGATCTGTTTGAGTTCCTGCTTTCAATTCTTCTGGGTTTATGTGTAGTAGCAGGATTGCCGGGTCCTATGGTAATTCTATATTTAACTTCCTGAAGAACTGCCAAACTGTCTTCCACAGCAGCTGCATCATTTTATGTTCCCATCAGCAATTAAAGAGTGTTCCAGTTTCTCCATATCTAGTCCAACACTTGGAATTTTCTGTTTATTTACTATTAGCCTTTCTAGTGGGTTTGGAATGGTATCTCATTGTGGTTTGGATTTGCATTTCCCTAATAGCTAGTGATGTTGAGCATCTTTTCATACACTTTTTAACCATTTGTACATCCTCTTTGAAGAAATATCTATTCAAGTCTTTTTCCCATTTTTCAATTGGGTTATTTGTCTTTTCATTGTTGAGTTGTAAGATTTCTTTATATATTCTGGATATTAAACCCTTATCACATTTGTGGTTTACAAATATTTTCTCCCATTGAGTAGGTTGTCTTTTCACTTTCGCGACAAAGCCCTTTGATAAGCAAAAGTTTTTTTATTTTGAGGAGGTCTCATTTATCTATTTTTTTCTTTGGTTGTTTGTGCTTTGGGTGTAAAGTCTAAAAAAAGCATTACCTAACACAAAAGCCTGAAGATGATTGCCTACATTTTCTTTTAGGAGTTTTGTAGTTCTGGGTCTTATATTGAGGCCTTTGCTCCATTTTGAGTTAATTTTTGTATATGGAATGAGATAGGATCCTCTTTCATTCTTTTGCATATGACTATCCAGTTCTACCATCACCATTTGTTGACAAGGCTGTTCTTTCCCAATTGAGTGGGCTTTGCAGCCTTGTCAAAAATCAATTGGCCATAGATATAAGGGTCTATTTTTGACCTCTCAATTTGGTTCCATTGTTCAATATTTCTATCCTTGTGCCAGTACCATACTGTTTTGACCACTGTAGCTTTGTAATATGCTTTAAAGTTAGAAAGTGTGAATCTTCCAAGTTTGTTCTTCTTCACAATGTTTTGAGTAATTCAGGTCCCCTTACCCTTCCAAATAAATTTGGAAATTGGCTTTTCCATTTCTGCAAAGGAGGCTGTTGGAATTTTTATTAGGATTGTGTTGAATCTGTAAATCATTTTTGGTAGAATTGAGATCTTAATAATATTTAGCCTTCTAATCCATGAATACGAATGTCCTTCCATTTATTTCGATCTTCTTTGATTTCTTTTAGCAATATTTTGTAGGTTTCCGTGTGCAAGTCCTTTACATCCTTGGTTAAATTTATTCCTAGATATTTGATCTTTTAAAATTGCTATTATGAAAGGAATTCTTGATTTCTACTTCCAATTGTTCATTGCTTGTGTATAGAATTACTACTGGTTTGGGGGTGTGGATCTTGTACCCCACTGCTTTGCTGAATTCATTTATTAACTCTAGTACCTTTGTTGTTGATTTTTCATGATGTTCTATATATAGGATTGTATTAGTCAGCCAAACAGGTGCTGATGCAAAATACCAGAAATCTGTTGGCTTTTATAAAAGGTATTTATTTGGGGTAGAAGCCTACAGTTACCAGGCCATAAAGTGTAGGTTACGTCCCTCACCAAACTCTTGCCACATGTTGGAGCAAGATGGCTGCCGATGTCTGCAAGGGTTCAGGCTTCCTCTTCCTCTTAAGGCTCTGTGGTTCCAGCTTCTTTCAATATCAGCTGTAGGCTGGGATAAGTCTTGTCTCTCTTCCGGGGCTCATTTCTCTCTAGGCTCAGTTGCTCTGCTCTCTCCACAAGGCCAGCTGTAAACTATCAGGCAAATGGCTCATCTCTCTTCCTGGGGCCTCTGCCATGTCTAATGGGGCCTTCTCTCTTTCCTCACATATTTTCTTCTCTGTGTATTTACTTCTCCGGGCTCCAGCATTAAAACTCCAACCATCTTCTCTGCCTTGTGTGAATCTTCCAATTTCGTTCTTCTTCAAGATGTTTTTAGTAATTCGGGGCCCTTACCCTTCCAAATAAATTTGAAAATTGGCTTTTCCATTTCTGCAAAGGAGGCTGTTGGAATTTTGATTAGTATTATGTTGAATCTGTAAATCACTTTGGGTGGAATTGAGTACTTAATATTTAGTCTTCCTGTCCATTTACACAGAATGTCCTTCCATTTATTTAGGTCTTCTTTATTCTTCTAGCAATATTTTGTAGTTTTCCATGTACAAGTCCTTTACATCCTTGGTTAAATTTATTCCTAGATATTTGATTTTTTTTTTCAGTTGCTATTGTGAGTGAAATTCTTCTCTTGATTTCTACTTCCAATTGTTCATTGCTGGGTTTGGGGTGTTGATCTTATACCCTGCCACTTTGCTGAATTCATTTATTAACTCTGATGGCTTTGTTGTGGATTTTTCGTGACTTTCTTTTTTTTTTTAAAGATTTATTTTTTATTTATTACATATCTCCCCCCGCCTTCTGCTTGCTCTTGCTGTGTGTCCATTCTTCTGTGTCTTTCTATGTCTGCTACTTGTCTCCCCCCGTCTTTGTGGCGATGCATCGAGTCGGCCCTCCACGGCGGCAGCTCACTCCGTTCGAGGGTGGCTCCATTCCGTTTTCACGGGCGGTTCTGCTCCATGTTTTGCGGGCAGCAGTCCTCCTTGTTTTTTGCGGGCTGCCTGGCTTCTGCGGCGGTACGCAGGCGGCAGCTCCACTTTTTCACGGGTGACTTTGCCATGCCCGTGGGGGCTCTGCCCTGCCCGTGGAGGCTTTTTTTGCCTTGCCCACGGCGGCTCTGCCCCGCCCACGGTGGCTTGCCTTTCTCAAGGCCGTCTGCCCGCTCGGAGAGGTCCCCGGGAACTGAACCCGGGGCCTCCCATGTGGTACCCCAGAGCGCTTTTATCCACTGAGCTATCTAGCCGGGCCATTCGTGACTTTCTATATATAGGATCATATCATCTGCTAATAGTGAAAGTTTCACTTCTTCACTTTCAATATGGATGGCTTTTATCTCTCTTTCTTGCCTAGAACTTCCAATACTCTGTTGAATAGCAGTGATGACAGTGGGCTTCCTTGTCTTGTTCCATATCTTAGAGGGAAAGCTTTCAGTCTTTCTCCATTGACTATGATGTTAGCTGTGGGTTTCTTGTATATGCCCTTTATCATATTGAGGAAGTTTCCTTCTATGCCTAATTTTCTAAGTGTTTTAACGAGAAAGGATGCTGAATTTTGTCAAATGCCTTTTTGGCATCAGTTGAGATGATCATGTTTTTCCCCCTTCATTTGGTTGATGTGATGTATTACTTTAATTGATTTTCTTATGTTTGAATCACTCTTGAATGCCTAGGATAAAACCCACTTGATCATGGTGTATAATTCTTTTGATTTGCTGTTGGATTCGATTTGCAAGTATTTTGTTGAGGATTTTCCATCAATATTCATAAAAGAAATTGGTCTATAATTTTTTTTCTTGTATCTTTATCTGATTTGGTTATTCAGGTGGTGTTGGCTTCATAGAATGAGTTAGGTAGTGTTCTCATCTCTTCAAGTTTTGGGGGCTGTTTGAGCAGGGTTTGTATTAAGACTTCTTGGAATGATTGGTAGTATTCACCTGTGAAGCCATCTGATCCTGAACTTTTCTTTTTGGGGAGGTTTTTTGGTGACTGATTCAATCTCTTTGCTTGTAATTGGCCTGTTGAGGTTTCTATTTCTTCTAGAATCAGTGTACGTTTTTTGTATGTTTCTAGGAATCTGTCCGTTTCATCTGGGTTGTCTAATTTGTTGGCATACAGTTATTCATAGTATCCTCTTCTTTTTTTTAAGATTTATTTTATTTATTTATTTCTCCCCACCCCTTTGTTGTTTGCATTTGCTGTGTCTGTTCGCTGTGTGCCTTTTAGGAGGCACCGGGAACCGAACCCAGGACCTCCCATGTGGGAGGGAGGCACCTAATCACTTGAGCCACCTCTGCTCCCTGCTTTGTTGTGTCTCTCATTATGTTTTCCTCCTCGTGTCTCTTGTTGCATCATCTTATTACATCTGCTCGCTGTGCCATCCCGTCGCCATCAGCTCGCTGTCTTGCTCGTCTTCTTTAGAAAGCACTGGGATCCGAACCCAGGACCTCCCTTGTGGTAGACGGGAGCTTGAGCCACATACGCTTCCCCATAGTATCCTCTTATGATCCTTTTTATTTCTGTGGGGTCAGTAGTAATGTCCCTCCTCTCATTTCTGATTTTATTTGCATCATCTCTCTTTTTTTCTTTGTCAGTTCAGCTAAGGGTTTGTCAATTTTATTGATCTTTTCAAAGATGCAGCTTTTGGTTTTGTTAATTCTGTTATTTTTTTATTATCAATTTCATTTACTTCTGCTCTAATCTTTTTTTTCTTTCCTTCTCTTAGTTTGTGGTTAGTTTGTTGTCCTTTTTCTCCAGCTGTGCAGTTAGGTTTTTCATTTTAACTATTCTTTTTTAATGTAAGCGTTCAGGGCTATGGATTTCCCTCTCAGCACTGCTTTTGCTGCATCCCAAAAGTTTGGATATGTTGTGCCCTTGTTTTCATTCTTCTCAAGATATTTACTGATTTCCCTTGAAATTTCTTCTTTGACCCACTGACTGCTTAAGAGAGTGTTAACTGGTGATCCTAAGATGAAAGTTGGAAAATAGGATAGGGAATAGAAAACAGGACTCAGTCCCAAGGTTTTTACAATTATAAGATAAAAATTATATAGTTTTACCCTTGTTATCAGAGATCAAAGCATCTAGATTCTAGCTCAGCAAGTTTCAGTAATTCCAGGTATTTACTTTTGACTCTTCTACAATATACTAAAAAATTAAAAAAGCATGTATATAATGAAAAAAAAAAAAGAGAGAGTGTTAACTTACATATATTTGTGGGTTTTCCAGTTCTCTGCTTGTTACTGATTTCCAGCTTCATTCCATTATGATCAGAGAAGGTGCTTTGTATGATTTCAATCTTTCTAAATTTTGTGACCCAACATGTGGTCTCTCCTGGAAAATGATCCATGTGCACTTGAGAAGAATATGTATCCCACTGTTTTGGGGTGCAATATTCTGTATATATCTTTTAGGCCTAATTCAGTTATCATATTATTCAAGTTCTCTGTTTCCTTATCAATCTTCCATCTAGATATTCCATCTATTGATGAGAGTGGTTTATTGAAGTCTCCAGTTGTTATTGTGGAAGTGTCTATTTCTTCCTTCAGTTGTTTTGTTGTTGTTGTTTGTTTTGTTTGTTTTTCTAGGAGGTGCCAGGCATTGAACCCAGACCTCCTACATGGGAAGCAGGCGCTCAACCAGAGTTATATCTGCTTCCCAATTAGAATTGGCTCTTTTGTTTGTTTGGTGTTTGGTTTTTGGTTTTTGTTTTTAGGAGGTACCAGGGATTGAAGCACACACTCAACCACTTGAGCTACATCCACTCCCTCTCCCTTCAGTTTTGCCTGTGTTTACCTCATGTATTTTGGGGCACAGTGGTTTGGTGCATAAATATTTGATTTTTATTTCTTCTTTGTGTATTCCTGAGATTGCACCTTTTTGTGCAATTGTTTCACCTCCAGGAGAAAGCTTCTTTTCCTCTGTTCCTTCTCTGGGAAACTTGATCTGTTTGTTTTTGTGCATACTTTTCTTCCCAGCTCCTATGATTTGTTTAAATTCTCTCCCTCACTCAGTGCCCTGTTTTCTTTACCTGTTCAGCTCTAGGACCCATCCTATCTTACAGCAGTACAATTTAACCCCCCTTTTTTTTCTGCGAGGCTCCTCTGCCTCCAGTTTCTTCCTTGTTAGGGTATCCTATCCCAAGGAGCCAGATGAGGTTAATCCAGAAAGGTGAGTCAATTAAGAAAAGTTCAGAAAAGTCCGTTTTGCCTTAAAGTGGTCCAGCCAACTGAAACTGGATTGCATGTGGGCACAACAG
>PVKH010026434.1:0-13236 GCA_004027955.1 Chaetophractus vellerosus
ATCCCCCAAGTACAGAGGCAATGGCTAGTGAAGGAGGATGGTCCATTGACGGGCCCTTGATATTGATGACTGTGCTCTTGAAATTGAAACTTACCTAATATTATAGGGTGCCTAAGCGATGCTCAAATGTGGCCTTTCTCTAAGCCAAACTCAGCATATAAATGCAATAATTTTCCCCCACCATGGGACATGACTCCCAGGGATGAGCCTCCCTGGTACCAAGGGATTACTGCCAAGCACCAACTAGCAAGGAAACTGGAAAAAACTTTGACCAAAGAGGGGAAAAGGTAAAGACTAATGAGTTTATATGGATAGGAGACTTCAAAGTGAGTCAGGAGGTCATTCCAGAGATTATGCTTATACACGTCTCAGCAGGATCTCATTGACGGCCAAATTAGACACCACCCCAGATAGTGGGGCTCCTGAGGGCTCTGGAGACACCCAGGCACTATGGTCAGGGCAGATAGCTCATGAGTTTGCTGCCTTGCCAGTAGGCCCTACTTTGGGGTTTGTGCTCCCCAGTGTGACAGAATTGGACTCAGTTGAGGTTTCCCTACACATGGCTTTTCTGTCCCTTCTATTTGAACCTAGAGTTGGTGTTGGAGCAGGTAGGTGTATGTCCAAGAGTCTTGACTCTTTGGGCTGTCCATGTGCCAGCTGGGCCCTGAGCCTCAATGGAGTTGCAACACCTAATCTCCAGTTTAGTGGACTCACCCAGGACAACTAACAGGGAGGTGATGATGGACAACAACCATACCAGGGAACTGAGAGAGTCTACAACTGCAAGCAAGAAAGTCCCATCCATCAGCTGCATGGGACTGAAACCCCCTCTCAATTCTCTCAATTAGAGGTGGAGTGGGCATCACCATTCCAGAATCCTCAGGATTGAGGGATGAACTAGGGACTAGAGTGGACTTACTAGTATTCTACTATAGACTTATTGTTAATCTAGCAATGGAAGAACTTATATCATTGATATGGAGGCAGTGGCCACTGGAGATTCTCAGGACTGGGAGAAGGAAAACAGGTGTAATATGGGGACATTTTGGGGACTTGGGAATTGTCCTGAATGACATTACAATGACAGATACAAGCCATTACGTATCTTGCCATAACCTACAGAATTGTGTGGGAGAGAATATAAACTACAATGTAAACCATAATCCATGCTTAGTGGCAATGCTCCAAAATGTGTTCACCAATTGCAATGAATGTGCCACACTAATGAAGCATGTTGTTAATGTGGGTAAATGTGGGTGGTGTGGGTAGTGGGGCATGTGGGAATCCCCTATATGTTTTGTGTAACATTTGTGTAATATAAATATCTTTTTAAAATGTTTTAAATGCATGTGGGGTCAAGTTATCCCTTCGTTTACATCCACTCTTAAAGTTCCCACCAGTTAAAACAGCTTAGAATATCTTGGTAGCCTGGCCTCTACCAACCTTTACATCTACACTCTTTCACCCCTGTTAGGTCCACACTGGTCCTTCCTTCAGTCTCTCAGCTTGCTTACATATGGCTCATTGCATATAGTGTCACATTAGCCTAAAACATCATCCCTCTACTCTTCTTTTCACATCTCCTTGCCTAAAGCAATTCTTCTCTCCTCTAGCACACTGACTCTCATCCAAGGTCACTTCCTCCAGAAGGCAGAATGGCTTCCTAGACCTCCTATAGCATGCTATGTTTGCCCCATTAAAGACTTAAAGCCAAGCAGGATAATGGCTTGCTTAATTGTGCATCTATCTCAAAGGCACCCTCTTGTGCCCCACTTCATTCCCCCACTGGATATAATAACCAGTGCTCAACAATATTTGCTAACTGAATATTAACTCAATATAGTTCAACTGTTTTCTTAATAGACGTGAAAATGGAGCTACAAAACTTCTAATGGCTTGTCAGGGTCTTGAGCCATGGCAGCATCTGAGTGAAGACTAGGTTTTACCAGCTCAGAGCCCTTTGCACACCCGTGCTCCCCCTAATCCACTACTGTAGCCTAATGTTGAGCACTCCATCTTCCTTTCATGTCCCCCTCAGCATCAATAGTGTCATCATTTGCTGCTCCCATCCTCTAGATCAAGTCTGCATCATCTCGGCAGCTTTCATCTTGTTTCCTGACTTCAGGCTCTCCTCATGCTAACCTGTAATCATCCAAATATATCCCATGTCCACACCAAGTCCTGCTCTCTTTATCTCTACCTGCAACGTGAAGCTAGAGGCCAGCTCCAGTTTTGTTCCTGGACTTCACCATCCTCCACTGCCTGCATCATAGCCATCTCCATTCTCAGCATCTCTTTGTGAAATCTTCTCTTTACCCAGCATATTTCTTTGCAACCCTTATGGACAATGTCTTTATGCCTCTGCATGTAGCAACCCCTGCACAGGAACCACTCTCAACATTTCTCTTTGCCAATTCATAATCTCTTCTTTTTCAACTCAGTTCAAATTCCCTTGTGTTGAAAAATTATCCCCTAACATCACACGCTAACCCAGGGTCATCACTAATAACTAACAAACTATAAAAGCATTTCAACACATCACATTTCTAAGACGTTTCTCTGTCGTGTCTACAAAATCTCAACAAAAATGGGTGCATATAAAGACATGATCATGTCAGAACGAATATTTTTCAAGCCTTCTGGGAGAACTTCCTCCTCCATAGCAAAGAACAAATATCCAAGGAAGACAGATAAATAATAATGCCAGAGCAATACAAGATCGACTTTAAGTCAAAGCTCCTTAGGCCAGGAAAAGATGTGGGATCTGCCTGTCCACAGCTTTAAGGAGCATAACACAACCTGTCACCCTGGTCTGAAAGGCACCTGTCTCCCCTATTCTTTAAGATGTCAGAGAAAGGAGACTTAAACTTCCTTCTGTCACCTACTCTCATGCTCACCAAACAGATCATTATCATATCTTTTTAAAAGAGTAAATGATTTATATACACTTATAATTAAAACTAAAAATAGAAACAGGTCTGGTCTTTCTACAAATTTTACTTCTTATGAGAAAAAAAAACATTAATGATTTATCCCCATCAATTTATAGGTAGGAAATATTATGTTAACATAATTATCAGAAATTTAAAAAGCATCAGTGTAATTTGGCATTCAAGCTCATGTGGATTGTCTTCTGAGCCCTTGTTGGCAATCACTAAGCGGTTTTGTCATGAACTAAGGATGTACTGGAAAGAGGAAGGCTGGGGACAAGTGGCCTTAACCTCTCTGAACTTACTGTCAGTGCTGAATACACCAAATCAGGATATCATCACCTGGAGGGCGTCCAGGAGGGAAGCCTTGTTTGAACAAATTCAAGAGAGAATGGAAGGAGAAGAAATGAAAGCAAATATAGGTAAGTTTTATTCCAGAGCTTTGTTTAAAGGAGATCAGAGAAACAGATGGAAGGGAAGTGGGGTCACAGGAGATTTTTTTTGTTGTTGGAGATATTATATCATGTGTGTATGGCAAGGGCTATGATTTTGTCCTGTCTAAAGGTGTTAAATGTCACTATAAAATGGCGAGTCCTCAACTTGTATCTTCAAACCAAATGTCTTCCTTGCCCTCCAGGCTCACATATCCTACTGTCTCCCTGATATGTCTACTTGGATCTTCAATGGCTATCTCAAGCTGAGTATATCCCAAAATCCACCATCATCCCCTTTAACTCAGCCTCTTCCCTCTTCTCTCTCACTGTAGAGCTGCTCCTCTTGCAGTTGTTCCCATCTCATAAACAGCACTTCCATTTTCAAAATGTTCCAGCTAAAATACTTGCAGTAATCATTGCACATCCCACAGCCAATCCATCGCCTAAGTCTACTAACTCTGCTCTTGAAATATACCCAAACTCTGTGACCAATTCTTACACCTGCATGGCTACTATTCTAGTCCAACTTAACATCACCTCTCACCTAGATGATGCCTATAATTTCCCTCTTCCCTCACACCACCCTGGACTCCTCATCCCACATCTATTCTCCACCCAATAACAAGAGAAATCCTTTTAAAATGTGTGTCATGCTACTTCTCAGCCCCAACGCCTCCAATATCACGCAAGGCAAACTTCACCATGACCTTGAAAGTCCTAAGTGACCAGGTGTCCTGCTAGTTTTGATTTCATATACTACCATCCTTGGTTCTATGATTTCGCTTCACTCCAGCTATAATCACTTCCGTGCTACCAACCAGACAATCAAGCTCCAGCCAATGTCATTCCCTCTGTCTGGACCAATCCTCCCAGTTATCCACTTGCTTTCTTTACTTCCTTCAGGTTCCTGATCAAATGTCACATATCACAGATGCATTCCTAGATGACTCTCCCCATATAAAATAACATCCCTCATGTAATTCATTACAATCTATTCCCCTTACCTTGTTTTATTTTCCTTCATGATAATTAACATTATATAAAAACTAGATGTTATTTATCTAAATAAACACATTATCTATATATGTATCTCCCCACATCCTATACCAACTCCAACAGAACATAATTTGTTTTGAGAGCAAGAATTTATTTTTCATGCTATATCTTCAGTATCTAAAACATTTCCTGGCATTTAGTATGTGCTCAACAATATTTATGAATGAACTAATATATATACCCTGGCATTTCTAGGTTTCTGGGTTTCCTCCATGCCTCTATTAATAAATTAGCATAAATGTATTTCAATGAAATATTATATGACATGGCTAATAGACGCTACATTAAGAACTTCATTCAAATCTTTAGCATTCGCTCTTTTTTCACAAGTTAAACATTTCCATTAAAAACAATTTTTAAAAAATAAAGCTTCATTACATTCACATATGAGTTTCAGTAGGAGAGTAAATAAATTGAAGCGTACACTATTCAACTACCATGTAACTTAAATGCACAGGTGGTCAGAAGGCCCAATGTCATCAGTCTTTGTTGCAATAGATGTTACTTTAAAGCAATGTCATTTAAAATCACAGTGTTATATAAATTAAAATGAGTGGAACCTTATAGTCTAACAAAAGGAGGAATGGCTAAGTAAAAATTAAATCAATTCAGTACCATGTTATGCAGTAGACAAAATAAAAATTAGAAGGAAAATGCAGGTATATGGAGAATATATGTTGAGAAACAGAATAAAAATGAATGTGTAGTATCCTTTTGATTATATAAACATACATTCGTAAAGAAAATATACAAAAAATAATACCAAGTTAAAAGAATTATTTGAGTAGGCTTTTCTACTTTTTCTAAAGTGTTTTTGCTCTGTTATATTATTTATTTCAATTAAGACCTAATAGTTTGTTAAAGTGGGAGAAAAGTTTGTAAAAGAAACACTAAATTAGAAGCCAATAAATATTACTTCTGGGTTCTAACATTCAATACTTTACTTCAAGGAACACATCTTGGACAAGTTATTTTCCATCTCTGTGTCCCAGTTTCCTTTTCCAGAGAATAAGGAAGTTAATTTAATGGGAGCACCAAAGAGTAAGAGTGGCAAAAGTTTTCTGTATTCATCAAAAGTTTTCATATTCTCCCAAGGAACACGGAAATAGTCCATTTCCCAACTCTCTTTCACCTTAGGGTACCAGGTGTTTAAGCTCTAGCCAATGCTGTGTGAGCCAAATGATAAGAACAACTTTCAGGAGATATCCCACACAACTGCCCATGCTCTCTCCCTCTATCCATGGGGCTTGGAACAAAACATTCCAAGATGATGGAGACACAGGCAGAGGAAGTCCAGACCCAGAGAGAAACCCAACTCTCATCAGACTACGATGAGAGCAGAATGGCCTTAATTATGTTAAACCACTAATATTTTGTGGATTCACTGCAGGTAGCTAGTGTGCCTATCATGACTAATAGAATAAGATCTTATCCTAGTTGTACCACATTTCTATGGGAAAACTTTGGGGGAATCCCAAATGGTCCCAAATGAGACCTCTAACAGAAACACGAGGGGACTTGTCTTTCTCAAAGGAACAAACAGGTTCAGAGACTATGATTATTATAACCAAGTTTTTCCAGTGTTATGCCTTAGTTGGATGAGATAGGATGCAAATGAACAACAAAGGTCAGAAATACTGGCTATGGCTGAGTGAGGACATCAGCAAACCCCCTCTCCACAAATCAAGTATAAAGCTGGAAAAAAAACGACAAACACAACATTCCAACACTAAGAGTTTTTCCACCTAAGGAATCCAAGGATCTGAGAAGTGCTTATCCTGGAAAAACTTCTGGATTTCAGATGAGAACAGTGGAATCTGTAGTGTTCTGGAAGGAGGCTACTCCCATCCCAAGTTGGCATAAAGAATCTGCCTGTGTGTGGGGTGGTTCTCTCAGGATGGGCAGCTTTGTTGCCATGGTTAAAAAGGGCTCACCTGATTGGGAGTGAAGGGCAAGGACTGTACTCAGTAGCACTGTTGGTAGATGCAACCCTCTCAGTTACGGAAAACCTGGGAGACCCAACCACTTCACTAGCCTATTTCTGATTGAGACTGTGTGCATGTTGGGTGGACACTGGAGAGGGCTCAAGCTATCCACACTGCCCTAACTGACCCTGAGGCAGAGAGCAGATGCAGCGACTATGCAAAATGGCCCAGCAGGATTTAAAGACCTGGGAAGACTTGAAAATGGCCTAAACTTTGCACCTCACGACCCACACATTGCCTCTTTAATGCTTAAGGTGTTTGACCACAACCTCAATTCAGTTACTGGCTGACCATTAAGCTTTACATAGACAATGCAACAGCCCCTTGGAAATCAGGCTTCAAAAGGGAAGAACAACAACAAACCCCAGGAGGGACTTCAATACCCCACTTCCAATAATGGATAGAAAACCAGACAGAAGATCAACAAGGAAAGAGAGGACTTAACCAAAGCTAAAAACTAACTAAACCTAACAGATAGCTATAGAATCCTCCACCCAACAAGAGTAGAATACATATGCTTCTCAAGTGTACACAGAACCTTCTCCAAGACAGATAATATGCTAGGCTCATAAAACAAGCCCCAATATATATATAAAGATTGGAATTATACAAATATATTTTCCATTCACAATGGAGTGAAATTAGAAACAAAAGGAAATTTGAAAAATTTACAAATAAGTGAAAATTAAACACACCCCTAAAGTATCAAAGGCCAAAGAATAAATCACAAGAGAAGTGGAAAATACTTTGATGTGAATGAAAATGAAACATAATGTACTAAAATGTATGGGAAGAAGCAAAAATAGTACTTAGAGGGAATTCCTATCTATAAATGACTATATTAAAAAAGAGAAAGATCTCATCTATAACCTCATCTTCCACCTTAGAAAACTAGAAAAAAAAAAAGAACAAACTAAATCCAAAGAAAGTAAAAGGAAGAAAAGAATAAAGATTAGAACATGAAATTGAGAATAGAGAAAATAAATGAAACCAAAAGTTGGTCCTTCAAAAAGAGCAGTAAAAACCAGCAAGCATTTAGGGAAAGTACCCAAGGAAAAAAAGAGAGAAGATTCAAATTATGATAATCAGGAATTAAAGAGGTGACATTACTACCAACCTTACAGAAATAAAAAGGATGATAAGGTAATACTATGGAGAATTATATGCCAAAAAATTAGGTAGTCTAGATGAAATGGAAAAATTCCCCAAAAGATGCAAACTGAAGGAACTCAAGAAGAAACTCAAGAAGAAATACCAGGTAAAGACATTAAAGTATGATTTAAAAGAAAAGAAAAGAAAAAAAAACTTCCCACAAAGAAAAGACCAGGCCCACATGGCTTCTCCGGTGAATTCTACAAAAAAAAAGTGTGAAAGAAGAAATAATTTCAAATCCTGTCAAACACTTCTAAAAAAATAGAAAAGGGGGGGAACATTCCCTAACTTATTCTATGAGACTAGTTATCACCCTGTTACTAAAACTAGACAGATATATCCTAAGAAAAGAATTCCACACACCAATCCCTTATAAATATAGATGCAAAAATTGTCAACAAAATAATAGCAAATTAACTCCAGCAACAATAAAAAGGATTAGAAACCAAGACCAAGTGGGATTATACACAAAAACAATTGCATTGCTGTACACTAGCGATCTATAATCAAAAGTAATTGAAAAATAATTCCATCTGTAATAGCATTAAAAAGAAAAGATAGAAATACATTTAACAATAAAAGCATGAGACTTGTACCCTGAAAACTACAAAACTTAATTGAGAGAATTTAAAGATGTCACATAAATGGAAGCACATCTCATGTTCATGGTTTTGAAGATTTAATATTGTTAAGATGACAATACTTCCCAAATTGATCCACAGATTCAATTCAATCCCCATCAAAATTAGAGCCAGCTTCTTTGCAGAAATTGACAGGCTGTTCCAAAAATTTGTATGAAAATAAAAGGGACCCTAAACAGACAAAACATCTTGAAAAAGATTAACAAAGTTAGAGGATTCACAATTCCCCATTTCAGAACTCACTACAAAGCTAGAGTAATCAAGACACTGTGGTACTAGCATAATAGACACAGAGTGGAAAGAATTGGAAGTCCAGAAATAAACCCTGATATTTAGGGGCAATTGATTTTGACAATGGTGACAAAACAAGTCAATGGACAAAGAAGTTTTTTTCAACGAATGGTGCTAGAACAAATGGATAGCCATATGCAAAAGTTCAAAACTGCACCCTACCTCATGCTATATACAAATATTAACTTGAAATGGATCAAAAACCTAACAAGCTAAAATGATAAAACTCTTAGAAGAAAGCACAGGCATAAATTTTCATGACCTTGGACTAGTCATTGGCTTCTTAGATATGACGCCTAAAACACAAGCAACAAAACAAAGAATAGCTTATTTAGACTTCATCAAAATGAAATCTTTGTGTGTTAAAAAGAACATTGCCAAGAAAGTGAAAAGATTGGGAGAAAATATTTGCAAATCATGTATCTGATAAGGACAGGCATCCAGAATATATAAAGAACTCTTGCATCTCAATGAAAAGACAAATAACACAATTTAAAAATGGGCAAAAATTTTGAATATTTCTCAAATAAGATATAAAAATGGCCAATAAGCACATGAACAGAAGCTGAATATTATTAGTAATTAGGGAAATACAAATGAAAATCACAAGGAGATGCAACTTCACACCCACTGGGGTGGTTATAATAAAAAAGAGGGACAGTAACAAGTGTTGGCGAGGATGTGGAGAGACTGGATCCTCATACATTGCTTGTGGGAAGGTAGAGTGCTATAGCTGCCTAGGAAAACACTTTGGTATTTAGTCAAAAAGTTAAACGTAAAATTACCATATAACCCTTCAATTCCACCCAATGGAAAACATAGATCTACCTAAAAACGTATACATGAATGTTTAGAGAATCATTATTCAGAACAGCCAAAAAGAGAAAAGAAGTCAATGACTTGATGAATGGATAAACAAAATGTGGTATATCTATACAGTGGACTATAATACAGCCATAGAAAGGAAGTAAGTACTGATACTTACAACACAACATGGATGAATTTTGAAAACATTCTGCTATTAATAGGTGAAGGAAGCCAGGCATGGAGGGCCACATATTGTATAATTTCAGTTACGTGAAAGATCTGGAATAAGAGAATGGGAATGTCTGTAGAGACAGAAAGTAGGTTCGTAGTTGCTCGGGATGGAGGTAGAGGGGAACGTGGAGTGACTGCTAGAGGGCACAGGTTTATGTTCGTAGTGATGAAAAATGTTCTAAAATTAGAGATTGGTGACAGTTGCATATCTTTGTGAATATACTAAAATAACTTTAAAATGGCAAGGGTTTTTATTGTAAAAATGTGAAATATATCTCATTTTTTAAAGTGGGAAAAATATATTTTACCAAATGAGATCTGATTCCCTAATAAACCTATGTAAATACGTGCAACATCATTAGTTATCAGAGAACGAAAACTAAAATTACAATGCACTATCGTTGCATACCCACTAGAAAGATTCTATTGAAAAGCACAGATAGCACTAAGAATTAATGAGGATTTGGAGAAACAAGAACCTTCATACATTGCTGATAGGAATATAAAATGGTTCGGCCACTTTGGAACAATTCGGTAGTTCCTTAAAATGTTAAACATACACTTACATACAGCTCAGTAATTCCATTCCTAAAAAACTACCTAATAGAACTGTAAACCTACATTCATTCAAAAACATGCACATAAACATCAAAGCAGCATTACTCATAATGGGCAAAACCTGGAAGCAATGCAAATGTCCATCAACTGATGAACATATAAACAAATTATGGTATATCCATACAATGGAATATAATTCAGCAATAAAATGGCACTAACGACTATACTTGCTGAAACATGGATGAAATTCAAAAATGCATTTTGTATGCTAGGAGCTAGATACAAAAGACTACAACTTGTACTATTCAAATTACATGAAATGTTCTGACAAGGCAAATTTACAGAGACAGAAAGCAAATCAGTGATTATCTAGGACTGGAGTGAGTGCAGGTTTTCCCAGCAAACCGGTAGAGGCAATTTTATGGCATGATAGAAATATGCCAAACCGGGATTGTTATTATGGTTGCAAAATTATCTTTTAAAATTTACTAAAAATCATCAAGTTGTAAATTTACAACTGGTAAGGTAAATTATACCTTTTAAAAACTGTATAAAACAAATGTCACAATAGCTAAAAGGTGGAAACACCCCCAGCTGTCATCAATGGATGCCTGATAAACAAATTATTTTAGATAGAGACGGTGTAATATTATTTAGCCATAAAAAGGCATGAAGCTCTGACACATGTTACCACATGGACAAACCTTGAAATCATTATGCTGAGTAAAAGTCAAGCACCAAAGATCAAGTATGTTCAATTCCATTTATATGAAATATTCAGAATAGGCAAATCTATAGAGACAGAAAGCAGACTGGTGGGTGCAGAGGGTGGGGTAGGGGACAGGGAATAACTCAAGGTGTAGGCTGTTTCCTTTTAGAGCAGTGAAAAGGTCTTGGAACTAGACAGTAAGTGCTTGCATACCATTGTGAATGCAGTCAGTGCCACTGAACTGTTCACTTTAAAATGGTTAATTTTTGTGTGAACTTCACCTGAATACAAATCAAACAAACAAAAAGAAGTGGAAGAAGTGGAGCTTAATTCCCCACTCTTGAGCGACTTGCTTCTAATGAAGAGAACAGAAGCAGTGACGGGGTGCAGCTTTCGGGGCTGTGGCTTCCTCCTTGCTCTGCTCTCCCTTTGGGGCCAATGGCTCTTGGCAAAGTCAGCTTACATGCCTTGAGGACACTCGATCCGCCCTGTGGAGAGGCCCCCGTGCCAAGGAATTGAGGCCTGAAGCCTTAGTCACATGAGTGAACTGGGGAGAGGACCCTCCAGTCCCTGGCAGCCTTCAGTTGATGGCAGATCTCGTTGACACCTTGACTGCAAGCCCTTTAGATCCCCGAGCCAGAGGCACCCTGCTAAGCTGCTCCCAAATTCTGGACCCACAGAAACTGTGAGATGATAAATGTGTATTGCTTTGGGTTAATTTGCTTCACAGAAATAGATATCTAATATAAAAATAATAATTGTAATAATATGAAAAGACAAAGAGGTAGAAGTAGCAGAAGTACTAGTACTAGTAGTAGTTGGTGGTAGTAGTAGTTAGCAGTAGTAGTACTACTTGTACCAATAGTATAGCCACCATCTTCCAGGCTTCTGGGACTAGCAGATCACATCCTCTAGGCCAAGAGGGCCACGTGTCAGGGCTCCAGGCGCTAAGGGGAGGGTGAATTCTGAACTTATTCTCACAGATGGAGTCTCATTCAGCCCAGAGGACAGCCTATGTCTATGGCATTAGAGGGTCCCAGCAGGCGATCAAGTCTCCATCACTTAGATTCCTCCCAAGGTCAGAATTGGTCCTTCAATTGCCACAAGATATCACAAGGCCCAGTCAGTGGGTGCAGGCAACATGGGACAGGGGGCTGGAAGGCAGCCTCCCAGAAGGGGAGGGGAGGGCACCACAAGGAACTCCTGACATCGAGAAAATGCCAGCATGATAATCACAGAGACAGGGCGCCTCAGCCTTGAACAGTTAAGGGAGCAAACAGCCTCAACGCGATACTTGCTTCTCACCTCAGACATCCAAGGGTGACCCAACACTGGCTTTCAGGGCACCCTGTTGTCCGCGGGTCCCTAGATTTCTGCCCACTTCACCCGCCCTTGCAGAAACAGCAACTCCTGCAGTAAGGTCCGCAGCCACATTTCAATATGTCGCACCTGAGACCCACCCGTGACGCTCTCCAGACGGCTTGCTGGGGCAGTCAGCATACACGTATTTCCTGAGCCCAAATCAGTTTTGGATGGAATATGTTGGCCCCTAATTTGTTGGTGTTTTTTTCCTCTTTATATGAGGCTATTCCGTTTAGGGAGCTGAGGGTTGCTCAAGACAGAAAACGCTGATCTGTATCTACTTTACCTTCATTCACAAATGAAAATAATCCATTGCTAAAGAGATCAATTAAATTTTGAATTAACAGTTACATAAGTCCACAGAGATATTTTAATCCAACCATGACAAATAATAAAAGTAAATAAATAAAATTCCTAAAGGACTAGATGAGAGGGCAAAGAAGGTAAGCTCTAGCATCCTCCTAGATCAAAGAGTCTCAATTCCTTGACAACCACTTGAACAATACAAGGGTAACTCATTAATTTTAAAATATGCTTTCATTTATAGCAAGCCATCAATGACAGGGATTCTAAACATATTTGCAACTGGACAATAAATAATTCTCAGTGCCTATAGATATGAGGAGCAAAAGGTAAACATGAAAGAGTGACCTCTGTAAATATGTCAAGGTCATAGGCTGGTCTCCAGATCTGCATGACTATGATCAACTATTCAGAATATTCTTCTTTCTGTTGGTTAGGAAACAATCTTCCTAGCTTTTTGGAAAAATAAAATCCCGAAACATTAATTTCTCAAAACAAAGTCAATTTAAAGTTGTAATTTTTAAATTAGAAAGTATCCAAAATGTTAAATGGCTCCATCTTCAGGGTGCATGTGAAAAGGCTTTATTTCTTGAGCCCTGAAAATGCAGGAGCTATTTCAAGTCCTTCCTGAATTAGATGGATGTTTCTGTGGTCTCGAATCCCCACGGCTTCTAGCAATCGGAGCTGCACAATCAATTTTGCCTGTGAGCAGTGTCCACAATGAGTCCGAAAGTCTCCTTAACCGATTATGTGCTTGGGTGTCCTCATTCGTAATTC
>PVKH010026435.1:0-13223 GCA_004027955.1 Chaetophractus vellerosus
CAGAGCCGCCGTGGGCAGGGCAAAAAGCTGCCATGGACAGGGCAAAGCGGCCACGGGCAGGGCAGGTCGCCCGTGAATGGAGAGCAGCCAGCCACCCGTGAACTGAAGCAGAGCCGCTGTGAATGGAAGCAGAAACCGCCCACAAGCGGAGAAAGCCGCGCCTGCGCAGTGACCGGCCTCAGCGCGCCGCCGCAACGGGGGGAGGGGAGATATGTAATAAAATAAAATCTTTAAAAAATAATAATAATAATAATTTTAATAAAGTGTTTGTTAATTCAATTTGTTCTTACACTTTTGTTGTCTATTTGACTCATTTCCTTTTTGGTTCATTAATTCATTCTATTTGCCTACTTTTACAAGAATCAAGTGTTTTGTATTATTCTGGTCTTATTACCTTTATTAGCTCTTTTCAGGTTTTACTCTTTGATGTTATAGTTTAAGCCTCTGGTATATGACAATATTTACTCTTTACTTATTAGACTTTAACTTAATACTAATACCGTTTTTTTTTTCAAAATGAAAAAATTTGCACTACTCCACCTATATTTATCCTTTCTTCTTTTCATATTTTTCACATACAAAATTTATACAAATTTCATAAAAAACAGAAGACATAATTATATCTGTAGCTTGATACAGTCAATATTATTTCATAATTATGGATTTATGTACGTTTCTGTGCCATCTCTTTATGTCATCTACGCTTTTATATGAGATTATCTTCTTTCAGCCTGAGATTATTTTGTATTGCATGTCTATTGTGACAAACTTCAAGTAATTATCTGAAAATGTCTTCTTTTACAATTGTGATTTTTGAAAGATATTTTCATTAGGTATAGGTTTCTATTAAATGTCTTCTACCTTCTTTTTTTGTGCTGTTTACAAGTCAGCTATTTTTTCCTTTGACAGTAACTTAAATATTTTAATTTTTTTCTCTTTTTCTTTGGGTTTTTGGCAGATTTAGTTATGATTGTGTGCATGAAGCTTTCCTTATATTTATCCTGCTTGCTGTTCATTGAATACCTTGAATCTGTAGGTTGGTATCTTTCATTAGCTTTAGAGAAATCTCAGCTTTGTATTTTCAAATATTTCCTCATTCCATTTCTCTCAACTTTCTTTCTGGCTCTCAAATTACATGTGTATTAAAACTTAGAGTATGTTTCTCATGTCTTTTTTTTTTTTATTTCCATCTCAGTTGACATTTTTTCTCAGCATCCAACTGGTTAAATTTTTATCATCCTGTTTTTAATTTTACTAATCCTGGACACTTCTACCTCCAATTTGAAACTTTGTCTATCTATTAAAATTTTAAATTTAGATATTAAATATTTAGTCCTAAATGTTTATTTTATTTTTAATGATTCTAAAACACAGTTAAAATTATTGGTCTATCCATCTATTTTTTTCCTTTCCTTTACTTTATTAAATATTAAACAAATTTATTTTACAGCTAATTGTGCTAATTCCAAAATATGGATCATCTCTGTGTCTCATATATTTGGCTGCATTTCTCCTGATTATTCATTTTATCTTATGTACTCAAATATCTAGTGTTTTTAATGGTATGGCAGAAAATTTAAAGTAAAGCAGTGTAGATGTTCTGTATGATTTCATAATCCATGAAGAGGCTTTTCTTTTTATTCTGTGTATTAGTTATATGCTGCTGCATAACAAATTAGGCACAAACATACCAGCTTCAAGTAATAAACATTCAATATCTGATAGTTTCTGTGAATTACATTTTGTGTGTGTGTGTGTGTGTGACCTAGCTGCATGCTTGTGGCTTACAATCTTTTGACTATAGCTCACAGACCAGCTGTCATCCAGGGATGAATTCCCATCCAAAGTTTCACCTGAGGGCAAATATCTGCTTCCATCTCACTCATGTAGTGAATGGCAGAGCTTAGTCCCTTGCCATGTGGGCTCTCTACAGAACTGCCTCACGACATGGAAGCTGGCTTCCCTCAGGCAAAGTTATAAGAGAGATTAAGAGAAAACTGATCAAACACTGAAGTTACAGTCATTTGTTTTTGCTCTGTTTTTTGTTCATTTTTCCTATTCTGTGAAGTAGTAGTCCATCCTATCACCCATATTTTATTAATTATATGCTTGTCAATAGTGCCTTCTACACTCAATGGAAGAATAAAAGGGATCAGGATTTGAGTACATTAGAGGCTGCCTACTGTACTCTGTTAGACAGAGTGAAGAAGTAATCAGCACAAACTAATGAAAAAAAATGTCAGGGCTGACTGGGGTTTTTCAGGACCTTATTCATCTCTGGTTCATACGTATTTCTGGGTTGTAGTCTTACAAGATTTCAGGTTCAAGTTTTGGCAATTATCTGTTACTTCAGCCTTGTAGAAACATATCAGATAGTTCTGTCCTACAGATGTTTGTCCAGATTTTAACCTCCTGTGCCATTATTCTTCAAATTATAATAAATGACAGTAAAGGTGTTTGAAGCATCATGAGACTCTGGCAGATTTCACTCTGTATTTTAGGAGCTTTCAGCTAACCTTCCCAGTCCCCTACACAGTATCAAAATTCTGTCAAAGCTCCCTTGGGAAATCTGAGTACTTTTGAATCACCATGCTATCACACCAAAACCTTTCTTTTTTTCTCTTTAGAAAAACTGGCTGTAGGTAATTATAATACCTTCATAAGTTGTTAACCTTCTGGACTTTTGGTCCATCAAAGGCTTGTGTTTTTCAAATCTATCTCTTGGCTTCAAATATAAGAATTATGTAGTTTCTGAAGCTCTTTCTATTTGTGGCTACAGTAACGTTAGCCTGCCAAAACCTTCTTTAACCTAAGTGGGGTACAGTGCCACTCCTTTAATTATAGAAGGTATTTTCTAGGGAAGTATGACTGGACCATAGTGAATTTTCTTGGGAATTCCATTCCTGGATTTACTATAAGTCTTCTTTTCTCTTTCTTTCTTTTGGGGTATACCCCTAGTATTCCGATATCTCCTTACAATCTACCCCTGTGAATTAACTTTCTCCTTTACCATCAATCTTCCTTTCCTGTGCAATTTGGAATTTACTCCCAGAAGCTATTCTTTTTTCCTCACCTCCAGTGAGGCTCTGTTTTCAACTGGAAGGTTTCTGTGACTGTTGAACGTTGAGGTCATTGCAATGTTCTTTGGTAAATTGGGTAATTGATGAGTTCCCACAGAACTGGGCCACAAATAAGGACCTATAGAATTTTCTCACAATTTCTGGTCAGATCCACTTGGGAGGAATAAATATCATGATTTTGACCTCTATGTATGGAGGGGCATTCATTAGCAATTTCTGTGTCCTGCTTCTATTTTGTCCATCAGATTATAACTTTCTCTCCTTTCCACTAACTTTGCATAGCCATGATAACCTTAGAGACTTTCATTCTGTTTTTGTAATGAACTGATTATATCTGATATTTTGCACAAAGTTTTCTCAAATTTACCATTTGAAGAGTCCCACCAGACTCCATAGGACACAGTCATTTAAGGCTTATATATATATATATTTTTTTTTAAAGATTTATTTATTTTTATTACATATCTCCCCTTCCCCCCCCGTTGCGGCGACGCGCTGAGACTTGGTCACTGCGCAGGCGCGGCTTTCCCCGCTTGTGGGCGGCTTCTGCTTCCATCAGGGCCGGCTTTTCAGTTCGCGGGTGGCTGGCTGTGCTCGATTTGCAGGCGACCTGCCCTGCCCGTGGCGGCTTTTGCCTGTCCGTGGCAGCTTTTTGCCCTGCCCACGGCAGCTCTGGCCCGCCCATGGCGGCTTCCATTCTCAAGGCGGTCTGCCCGCTAGGAGAGGTCCCCGGGAACCGAACCCAGGGCCTCCCATGTGGTTTCCCAGCGAGCTCTTTATCCACTGAGCTATCTAGCCGGGCCCTAAGGCTTATATTTAAAAGCAAATGATCTCGTGTAGCAAGAGGAAGAGAGTGCAGGCAAACATTAGAGCCCGAGACAAATCTGGATCACAAGCTTCTATATTTTTAGGAAAGCTCAACACAGAGATTCCCAGCAGGGATTTTTTTGTGTCTTTAGTCAGGTAATCAAGTCAGATTTACTTAAGTAGTTAGGCCTTTGGAAACCATCAGTAAAGCCTCTAACCTTGGGGTTTGCCAGCAGGGTCATATTTTAAGCTCTCTGTCAAAAATCAGATCTCAGTTTCTCCAGGGATAAAGTAGAGCTTTCCCAGTCCAGATGAATCAACTCAAGTTCCCACACCTTGGTACCTAATCTTGTTGCAGTTATGACTCTCTGTTATTCCTTTTTTTACCTAACTGATGTCTAAATTTGTTTAGGGATTAGGTAAAATTAAAAAAAATATTATAACATTGTCACTTATTGATCCCCAAGTCGTGGAACATTGGAAATTAAATTTGAAGAAAGTATAACCATATCAACCACGTTCTTTTACCTGAATGCAGTTATTAGAAAACAAAAACATTGCTAGACTAATAATAAGTCTACTTTAATCCATTGTTCATTCCCCAATCATGAAGATTTGGGGATGGTGAGGCCCACTCTTTCTAATTGAGAAGGGGATTAGATCCCATGGGACAGATGGATACAATGGAAGAAGTTTTATCACTGATATAAAGGTAGAGGCTACCAGACCTTCCTAGTGGAGGGAGAGGGAAGAACAGGTGTAACATTGGAGCATTTTTGGGACATTGGAATTGTCCCATGTGACATTGTAATGATGGCTACAGACCATTATACATTTTGTCATAACCTATAAAATTGTTCAAGCTTCCCCATTTTATGGTATTTGCTTAAGCAGCCTAGGAAACTGTGGCAGTTTGACATTATTTATGAATTTCAAAAAGAAATATAGTTTATGTTTGTAAACTGGTCTGTTCCTCTTTGTATTAGATTCAGCTGAGAAGCATGATTAAATTGAGATTAGGGCTTTGATCCAACCACATCATTAGGGTGCAAGTCAGCTTCGAGTCCCAGCCCCCTTGAGCTGATAAAACAGACTCTCACAAGGATGTAGACACACAGAAGCAGATATGCGGGGAGAGTGCTCCATAGACATGGCCCCGGGAAGAGAGATGAGACTTGTGGCAAGAACAGAGCAGCCGAGCCCAGAAAGAAACAAGCTCCTGGGAGAGTGATGAGCCTTATGACAGTCGAGAGCTGAACTAGAAAGGATCTGGGACCACAGAGCATTAAGAGGAAGGAGGAAGGCTGAATCCAAGCAGACATCGCCCGCCATCTTGCATCAACTTGTGGCAACAGACTTTGGGTGAGAAAGTGCCTCTTATGGTACCTTGAGCTGGACTGTTTAGGGCCTGGTAACAGCAAGCTTCTACCCCAAATAAATACCCTTTATAAAAGCCAACAGAATTCTAGTACCTTGTATCAGCACCCCTTTGGCTAACTAATACAGAAACTAAAACACTAGGTAAGATAAACAGAGGGACTGGATTAAAACCTTGGAAAGGTAACCAATCCACTAATTCCATTTAATAACAAAACAATAAAGTTTACCTTAGGACATTTAATTAAACATTTGCTTTACTATGGGATGATTATTTCTTAATGTCCTGATTGTATTTTTGTAAATACATTATTTTTAGGCAAATAACACATTTTATGAAACATTTTTATTATAAATTATGTTTATATATTAAACATTCTTATTTTTCCACTTGCCTTTCATGAGAAAAATTTTATCACCATCTCATAAAATATCATGATGCATAAGATAAAGCAAACCTTAAGCAAATAAAAATAAGATGCATGATAACACAGAAAGTATAACTTTATGTAAATATGGAGTCATAGATACTGGAATTCCTTTTCTGCTTTAATATTCTACACCAGTTAATGTCAAATAAAATGAAATTTATTTGCCTATATGATGAAATTGAGGAAAAACTAGGGATCACATTTTGATTGACTTATAGTGAGTCTTCAAATTATTAATTATAAAAATTCTCAGTGTGGATATATATAATGTTTTCCAGATTTTTTTAGGTTACAAATACAGAATTCAAAATAAACCACAGTGGTGAATTATTCAATGTGTACATAAGGAAACATAACACTGTGGAATAGAGCAGTATACAAAGTGAAAAATTTAGCTTCAAGCCTTGGAAGGAACATTTGTCAAACTATTTCTATTCTTTTACTGCTCCAGGCTTTATTTCATATCACCACATACTTTATATCACACATGATTTATGTGCATGTACTTCATATCATACATAATTTATGATTTTTCACTATAAATCAGTCTGTACCTACAAAACTGAGCTTATATTGGTTCAAAGATAAAGTTGGACTTTGGTATTGGTTACAAATACCCAAAATATCCTGGATTAATAGGTTTTAGATGCAGAAACTCTACAAAATTTTCAAAAATTTAACTTAAGATATGCAGGGTACCCTCGTGTAATTTTACTTATAGGGTACAATGTATTTGCTAAATTTTAATTGTTTTTTTTTAATTCATTCTCTCTTTTTTAAAATAAAAAAAATATTTTAGAATACTTTTTGAATTTTAGGAGAATTGCAGAGATGTTGCAGAGAATTCCCATATACTCATAACTACTCTCCCCTATTAGTAAATTTTAACACAAATATGGTAATTTGTCCCTATTAAGGAAACATTACTGATGGATTATTAAATCCAAACTTTACTCAGATTTTCTCAGATTTTCCTTAATGTCCTTTGTCTTTTCCAGGAATTGAATCTATAGAACAAGTAGGGAAAATAGATATCATAACAATATTTTATCTTCCAATCTATTAAAGTGTACATTTATTCAGATCTTTATGATTTCTTTCATCTGGATTTTGTTACTTCATTTTTTTTTACTTATAAATGCCATTTTATTAATTAAAATTTTAAATGTTCATTCCTTGTATATAGGAAAATAATTAGCTATTTTATATTTACCTTTTATCATGCAACCTTCCTATACTCATTTATTTTAGCAGATTTATTAGGGAGAGGGGCAGTAGATTCTTTGGAATTTTCTGCATAGACAATCATGTCATTTGTGAATAAACAGTTTTACTACTTCCTTACCAATCTACATATCTTTTTTCCTCATTTATCTCTACTTCTATATCCTGGAAAGGATGGTTATTCATCCCTTTTATGTTTGTTCATATCCACTGAAACCATTTGGACCTGGTGGTTTTTGTTTATTTGGAAATATATTAATTATAGATTCATATCTTTAGTATATACTGAACTATTTAGATTATCTATTTCTCTCTGTATCAGTTTTGGAAGTTTGTATCATTCAAAGAATCAGTTGGTACATTTATTCTAAGCGCTCTTACTTGTGGGAATAAAGTAGTTCATTGTGTTCACTTATTATCCTTGAATATTCCATAAGAAGTGATGAAACCACTTTTATTTCTATTAGTACTTTGTGTCTGGTCTCTTTTTAGGTTAATTAGCTTGACTAGAGGTTTTTCAGTTTTACTGATCTTTTTGAAGAACCAGATTTTAATTTTGTTGTTTTTCTCTATTGGTTTCCTATTTCCGGTTTCGTTAAATTCTTTTTAAAATTTTCTTATGTCTTTTCTTCTGCTCGACTTGGACTTGATTTGCTCCTCGTTCTCTAGTTTCCCAAAGTGTCACATTAGATTTTTTACTATAGATTTTTCTTTCCTAGTATATACATTTAAAACTTTTTCAAATTCTCTCTAAACACTACTTTTGCTGCCTCTTACACATTTTGATACGTTATATTTTCATCTTCAAATATTAAGTACTTAAAAAAATCTACTTGATACTTCCTCTTTGTCCCATGCTTTATTCAGAAATGTGTTAATGGCTGATATATATAAATTTTCTATCTTTATATTATTGAATTCTAGTTTAATTTCTATTTTAATTTGAGAACTTACTTTATGTGGCTTCCTTATCACATTGATCCTTTCCATGAAGAAAAATCTGGGACTTTTTCACAAGGTTCATTCTTCCCCCCAGCCCTGCCAGAACAAATGCAGATCATTCTTTAATCCTCACTGTGAAAAACTGGTTAATTCCTGGGGGTAAAGCCCTTGAGAGTGTGAGGTCCTCTAAAAATCATGGTCTCCAGGAGATACTTGGTTCATGCTAGTTCATACTTAACCTCCAGCAATTCATCAAAATTCTCATTTAATTGTTCCTACCAATTTATGGCTTTGGCAGCTTCTGCTCCAGATCTCATGTGCTGCATCTCTTTGGATGTGCCTGGCTCCAGATTTCAGTGTCTCAGTTTTATGATTGGTCCAGGAAAAGTATATGCATTTCAGTTTGTACAAATTTTTCTTGTTGAAAGGGAATGGTGATTCCCAAGCTCTTTACTTATTGGAGCTTAGATTAGAAGTCAATTGATATTTATAAAGTGATTCTTTTGGAATTTGTAATTGTATAGAAGTGGTAGAAGAAAAATATAGCCAGTTGGCCAAATCCAGCCCAACACTTGTTTTTGTAAACACAATTTTATTTGAGTATGGTATGACCATTCTTTTCCATACTGGTTGTGTCTGTTATAAATTTGAGTTGTTAGAACAACTATTTAATATCTGGCTTTTTAAAAAGTGCTAATCCATACTATAGAATCATATTTTGTCATTCATTAGAAAGTATTGTGGAATTACATTAAAAAATTTTAAGGAGATGAAAATATAATATTAAGGGAAGATTATATTTGGAATAGTAATATAATATTTCTAATAAAGCAATTGACAATTTCATATTGTGTATTTGTATTTGTGAATTTCATATTAATTTGCCAGTTCTTAACATAGTCAGTGCAGAAGGCTTCTATTGCATGAAAAATGAACCAGTGGGGCTTTGGTGGTTGTACATGGTAGTCATTAAAATCAGAAACAGAGGAGCCCTTAATGCATAACTCATTTTTCTCACAGAATATTTGTTTAAGAGTTAGGAAGCTGGAGGCTGTGCTGAAACAAAAAGTTATGGTAGAATTTCCCATCATTTCATTATGCTTTAGAGAAGAGATTCTTTTAGTGAAAGCAGTGTGCTACAAGCTTATGACTGGCTTTCCCTCACAATTTGTTTGTCAAAGTTTGAAGATGTATGGGATAGAGACAAATAACTAAGTCTAAAAGCTCTGAAAAACAGACCTGCATTTTTGCAATCTTTCAGGGTTGACTGGAGAGAGAGCGCATGTGTGAAATTATGCATAAAAATCAAAGACAAATAGAATAATATCAAATCTGCCAACCAGTACAGTTCCAGTTCAATTCTAAATGTATTTACATAATCAGCCCCTCACCCAACCTTCCATGAAATATATGCTTTGGTGGGAAATACCCCCTGAAGCAATGAAAATACTATAACATACAATATCCAGAATAAGAGAATATAGTTAATAGAAATGTGAAGAGGCAAAAAAAGTTACTAATAATGAATGGAAAAATGTAAAACAAACCATAGAGGCAAAACCAGAGCTGATCAAGGTTATGAAGTTAGCAGACAAGACTTTTAAATTAAATGCAATTAGTATGTTAAATAAGACATGGAAAAAGATTTAAAAAATATATAATGTGAATGAAATTTCAACAGAGAATTTTAATACTTAATTAGGTTAATAACACATTCTAGAACTAGAAAATACATCTAAAATTAAGGAAACATGGAATGTGTTTAACAAAGTTATGTCATTAGTGAAATCTAACAAATATTTAAGTAAGAAACAACAATGTTACACAAACTTTCAGATAAATAAAAAGAAATAAAGAACTAAAACATACTTCTGAACTCTTTTTAAGAGAGCAATGTAACTGTATAACAACAATCTGATGGGTAGATTACGTAAAAGAAAATGATAGGCCTATATTTCTCATAGACATAGAAACAGAAATCGTAAGCAAAATAATAAAAAATAGAATCCAGTGATGTATAAAAACAGAACACACTATGAACAAGTAGAATTTATCCAGAGAATGGAAGGGTAATTTTACACTTAAAAATCAGCCAACATAATGTACTACCTAATAATAAAAGCAAAAGATTATATGATCATCTCAACATATGCAGAAAAAGCATTTACTAAAATTCATAACATGTTCATGAAGAAATAAAATCTTGTCAGTGAAACAGTAATAGGGAGAACTCCAATAATTTGATCAGGGGGAATTGTTTTTTTTTTTTTATCCTGATATTCTATTCAGTTGTGAAATTCTGATCAACTGATGTAATGATCAGTACAATTATATACATTATCACAAATTCATTTAATGTAGTGCTGGAGCTCTAACAAGTACAAGAAAGTCAGAAAATGTTTTAAGATTTAGAAAAGAGGAAGTAAAACTCTTTATTATTCACAAATGTCATTATTGAGTATCTAGAAAAATAATAATCATCAAAATAATTTATTAGAATTGATAAGTGTAAGGTCAGTCAATTCAAGTTCACTTGTAATTCTATAATTCTACCTACCAACAGTAAAGTTGTAAATCCTCATTTGACTATCCTTCAAGATTCCCTTGTCAATTCTATGTCCCTTTCAGCATTTCCATAAATATTTTAGAATCTGTTTGTTCAGTTAAACACACACAAATACACACATCCACAATTTCTAAAATTTTGATTGGGATTGTATCAAATTTATGGACAACAATATTTAGTCATCCAAGCTGTGAACATTGCATATTTACCTATTTATTAATTCTTCTTGAAATTTTCTTCTCATGGGAAAGATTTTTCAATAAATGATGTTAGATGAATTAGATATTTTGTGTGTGAAAAAATCATCTTTGGCCACAATTTAACTCCATACAATAAAGTGAAATGGATCATAGATGTAATGTGAGAAGGGAAAAAATAAAGCTCCTGAAACAAATGTAAGATATATATTTATGACTAAGTGGTAAGCAAAGATTTCTTAAGTAGGATGAAAAAGGTTTATAAAAAGGTTCATAATTTATACTTCATTAAATTTAAGAATATTTTGATCTCCAAAGACTTCATTATGAGTTTGAAAATGGCAAGACACAGGCTAGAAAAAGATATTCACTTTACACATAGCAGACCAAGAGTTCCAAGTGTTTGTATCAAGAAATATGTAAATAATTCTCATAAATTAACAAGAAAAATCCTTTTTAAAATAAATGTATGAGCATGGGAAAAAGTTTTGAGAACAAGGTCTTAGGGAAAAAGGCTATCCAGATGAAAAATTTAAATATAAATAAATACTCAATACAATAAAGCAGGAGAGAAATGCAAATTTAGTCCACAATTAGAAACCACTGCAAACCCACCAGAATGGTTGATTTGAAAAAAAGAGCCAACAGCAGATGATGGCAAAGACTTAGAGCAGGGATCAGCAAACTATGGCCTTTACCAAATTTGCAGACCTCTGAATTAGAGCAACTGGAACTCTCACTCATGGAAATGGGAGTATTAAATGGTCCAAACATTTTGGAAAATAATTTGACGGTATTTACAAAAGCTATAATATATGTTTATTTAAAGGACTCCAGCATTTCATTTCTGCATATAAACCCAAAATATATAAGTACATGTATCCATAAAGTTATGCAGAAATATGTTCAATGCAGCTTTATTCAGTCTGAACTGTAAAGAATCTGAATATCCATTAGCAGTAGATTAATTAATGTATTTTGGAATATTTATACTATGGACCAATTCCAAACATGAAAAAAAGCAGATTATACCTATATTAGTTAATGTGGATTAATATAAAAGATACAATGATAAGTAGAGGTGCCTAATTCGTAAGCGACCACAAATAATATTCTATTCACATGAATTTGGATAAAAAAGACAAAACTAATTAATGGTGTTAGAATTAAAAATAATGGTTACTTTTGGTGCATAAGGGATTGAGAAAGAACACCATGGAGAGACTTCTGAGGTCCTGGACCTGTTCCTGGGTTAATTATACAACATTTTATTGACTTGCATGCGTTAAATATATGTTATTTGTTATATATATACCTAAATTTTAAAATTTTAGAATATAATAAAAACCTATGTCTATTTAGAAAAATGTGTTTAATATGAGTATGAGAATTAGGATTTAAAAGTTTGGGGTAAGCATATTTGGTAATATACCTCTGTTATGATGTTTGATAAAGACTGTAAAAGCCCTTATGGTATAAGAACTTTGGTACCTTTTTTCCAATTCATATACTTACCACACAACACCAATTCTCTGTGGCATTCAGGTACAGAACCTCAAATGAGAATGGATTGTTTTAACACTAAATATGGTAGAAATTGAAGGTCTATTTATTTCACAAATTTGTGTGCAAGAAATACCCTGATGCTAATGAAACAGCGATAATCTTTACCCTAGTAGTTTTCAATATTATGCAAAATAAGATCTAATAAGCATGCATGTAATGAATTGTAAAAGCAGATCCATTTCCATCAAGTAGAGCTGCTGCATGGCTCCTGAATTTGTCAAATTTTTGCTATTATTGTCGATCTGCAAAATGATAATTTTAACACCTGTTTCCAAAAATTTTACACACATTTAATGCAGTAAGATTGATTATGCCATGGAAAATCCAGTAATTCTCCAAAAATCACTGATTTTGCAAGCCCTTATAAATATTATATATAAGCCTATATTTTTAAAATATTTTTTATATCCTATAAGTGTATAGTCATGAATAACTTCATTAGTGAAGTAAATGAGATCACCAATGATCAAGTTGCAAAAGATTTGGCATTAACTTATTTGAGTGTGATAAAAACCTATAAAATCCTATCATGGCATAGCCTAATTAAATATTACTATTCCTTGTCTTTGCTCTGGGTGACACAATTTGAATCTTTAGATGGTTGTGAGACAAAATTTAAATTTTCCAATAAAATTTCATGATTCAGGATAAAAACTTCTCTTAGTGGATGAATGCATTATTTTTGTTTTCCTGCATTGTTCCAAATAAAATTCATGTAAATCATTTGGAATAGATTTCAGTACTGATGAAGAAAGTGACCACTAACCTTCAAAATATAAATAATAAGACCACACAACTCAAACGAACTGAGAAAAAAATGATCTTTTAGGCTAAGGTAATACTTTATACATTTTATCATGTGCAAAAATTGCCCATTTAATCAGAATCCGATTAAAGCATTATCCGATATTTTCAAAGAAACATAAATAAAAAGGAGTAATTTGACAATTACCAGAGTGATGGATTTACTGCCATGTGAACCCAGACTATAGTTGTTTTCAGGGTGGAAATTATTAAACGTAATTTATGATTG
>PVKH010026436.1:0-13209 GCA_004027955.1 Chaetophractus vellerosus
TGCCCTGCCCGTGGCGGCTTTTGCCTGTCCGTGGCAGCTTTTTGCCCTGCCCACGGCGGCTCCGGCCCGCCCATGGCGGCTTGCCATTCTCAAGGCGGTCTGCCCGCTAGGAGAGGTCCCCGGGAACCGAACCCAGGGCCTCCCATGTGGTTTCCCAGCGAGCTCTTTATCCACTGAGCTATCTAGCCGGGCCCGGCACCTAATATTTAAATGGTAGTTTCACTGCATATGGACTTCTAAGAATATGTCTTTTCCTTCAAAATTTAGAAAATATTTCTATTGAGATTAAATAATGTCCTTCAGAAAAGATATGTGCAGATCCCAACCCCCAGTCCTATGAGTGTGAACCCTTTGTAAATAGGAGCTTTGAAAATGTTATTACTTAAGGTGCCCCTAAACTGAATGAGGGTAGGCTTTAATCCAATATGGAGTAAGCCCTTACAAGAAAAGGAAATTGGACACAGAAAGAGAATGTCACAGGAAGCAGCAAGAAGTTGGAAGTCAATGGAACCCAGAAGAGAAAGAAGATGCTGCCATTTGTGCTGTAAAGTGAAATCCCAAAGATGGCTGGATGACCAGAAGGTACTGACCCTTGAGGAAGCAAGTCTTCTAGCATCTGAAACCATTAGTCAATAAATTCCTGTTAAGCCAACCCACTGTATGGTATTTGTTTTAGCACCTAGGTAATAAAAACAATTATTTTCTTAATTTTTCTATCCACTGTGGTGGTTTAGAAGTCTGAGATATATCTGAAACATGTTATTACTTTGTGTTTTGCTCTTTGGAAGCTTTTAGTATTTTCTCTTTTTCTGAAGTTTGTAAATGTCAGTCATGCATCATGATGTAGGTGCTCCCTTATCCTTTTTGGTACTCTAAGTCTAATGAAAAGTCTTAAGTCTTTCTCTAATTTGGGGGGAAATCCTCTTAAATCAAGTATTTCCTCCCTTCAGCTTATTTTTTTTTTCATACCTCTCTTTATGGCTCAATTTTTATATTTTTCACCTCTTTGTCTTTCCTTTTCTTCACTCCAGCTTTGCACTAGTGTACATTGATATTACCTCTTCATAGCTCTAGTGATCATTTCGATGTCACTTCTGTTTTTCTGCCTTGTAATGGTGATGTGACTGGTAATGGTCTGCCCAGGGTAATACAGCAGATGGGAAAGACCACGTTCAAAAAATCTTTCTTACCCTGGCTATGTTGTCCAGCACTTATGGCTATGAGCTTCCATTTTTTCCCAATACCTGAACTCAAGCACTTCTGTTTCCCAGAATTTTTCATGGTATGAATTTAGCTTTACAGATCAAGCAACCTCCCTCTCAATTCTGGGAGATAATTGGGTGATGTAGGATTTTACTTTAAACAATCACTAAGCAAGGTTCAGTTTACTCAAGTTTTCTCAACTCTGTATCTAAAACTTAATTTATTCTTATTTTATATGAAATTAGCTTATCCTACTGAAAAAGAGAACATTTTAGTTATCAGGGAAAGAACAACTGCTTATTTTTTTAATAAAAAGTAAATATTTGAAAAAACACTCAACATGAATTTGTCTTTTGTGATTTTATAAAGCCAATTTCTCTTCTTTTTTCTTGCAGTGTTGTTATTATTATTAATGTGATATCAAATAATTTCTTCCATTAAGAGACATATGATATTATAATATAATCTCTGGGTACATTTCAGTGGTTTATTTTTTAAATGCAAAACGCAATGAAAATGCTTTCAATTCAAAATGGCAAAAACGTAGGAAATGCATACTAAGGCAAAAACACTTGTAACAATGACACAAATCCACTATCCCAGGGAAAGTGGACTAGAGTTTGTTTCAGTAGCTCCATGTCCCATGCTTATCTACCCAAGACACTGTCTGGGACCTGGACCCTGGCCCCAAAATAATAATCACCCATGGCTCATACTATGAAAGCCACAATTTGATTGCCCCCTTGCACCATTTTCCAAAGAAGAACATCTAAGTACTACACCCCAATCAACTCCCAACGGAGCAGAAAGCTCATATCAAATAGAAATCTTCACTGTAATTGCAGCAACCAAAATGGCTACCTTTCACAAAGCTAAAAGAATAACAGCAATAATATAAGGTATCATGTTATACTATTGTCAATTATTTCTAGCATTAGTGAATTTGTCAAACAGGAGCTGAGAATCTTGCTCTCATTTTTTTAGTATGTCAAATACCTCCTCTTTTTCCATTTTCGTCCTTTATCAGCTACTCCCAAGACAAATGATCTTGTTATGTGAAATGGCAGTTTAAAGCATGGGATAGATGTGGGATCCAGGAAAAGATAATTGTAGCTTTTGATATAGTACCTCAGTAGTGCATTTAGCTTGGGAAATTAACCAGCTTATTTTCATGAGAGTAACTCTGAAACATGGTATTTATTTTGGTTCTATGCTATTATTTGGAAGTTGGATATCTACTCAAATATACCATGGCTACAAATAATAGCAGTACTGGAACTGGTGATATTAGCTGATATCTTCCTATGATTAAAGTGTTAAATTGGCACTGCTACTAATCCTATATTACTGAATGTAAATGTCTTTTCAGCAAAACCACGACAATGTCTTTCAGGTTGAAATGATTCAATTTGGTTATGCATGTTGTTTCCTTAATGTGTTCCCAGATTCCTCCAGCAAGAGCCTGAAATGATCTTTATAATTTGGTTTGTGCACATACTTGTTCAGAAATATAAACCACAAACAAATTAATGAATAATTAATATTTATTAATTATATTTTTATATATTATAAAAACTACATTTTGGTGCAGGTCTTCTTATTGGTCAGACAAAAGGGAAAATTGACTTGAGGACTCGCAATGTCACTGACTTTTATGAACCAAAAAAAAACAAAAGAAAAGAAAATCTAGTGAATTGTTCATGGATACAGGGGGAATAAAACTTATTTTAGAGACGAAAGATTGGTCCAATAACAATTATTTAAGAAAGTTTTTTTATTTAAAAAATTGTTTTTTATATCAATATTCCAAATTACTCTGTTAACACAAGATAATAACTACAATAACAATAAATCTGCTATAGTCAGAAGTTACACTGCCCTCTTATTTTTGTTCATTCCTCAACCTTGAGGGATTTGGGATGATGGTCACTCTTACTGCTTCAACCTAAGAAGGGATGTAGATATTATGGGGCAGAAGAGTGGAATTGTTTTGTTTGCAGTTTAAGACACTCCTTGCTTTGGGGATGGTGCCAGTCCATCATCAACATTTTGTCAGTTGTCCAGGACAAACCCGAAGAACTGGAGAGTAGGAGTTGGCCGTAACTCTACTAAGTTTCAAGGCTCAACAGGTGTAGGAACAATCTGAAGGCTTTAAGTCTCTGAGAAATATACTTAATAGGTCAGTTGAAAATTACAGATTCAAATAAAAGAAGTGGAAGAATCATGATTAGGGGATTTATAAATGAGTATAGCTATGCTATACTGGGGAAATATCTTTTCATATATTCCCAGATAGAGCCCACCGACGGTGTGTTGACTTCGTGAGGCTGTGTTGCTTGTCTATGGTGTCCAAATGTCCCTAGGGACCTCAGGAAAAATTTTGTTTGAAGCTTTACTATGGTAGTTTGCGAAGTCTGCCTGAGACCTGTATATTGTAACTTCCAGAATAACCCCCCAGATTCACTTTTAAATCTCTTAGCCATAAAAACTCTATTTTATTTAATATTCCCCCCTTTTGGTCAAGGTCATTCTCCAAAAGCATCACTGATTCACACTTGGTAATCTCTGGGAGTCATGTCCCACGTTGGGGGAAAGGAAGTGAGTTTATTTGCAGAATTTGGCTTAGAGAGACGCCACACTTGAGTAGTAAGGAGGTCGTCAGGAGGTAACTCTTAGGCTTTAATTATAATTAGGCTTAGTGTCATTATTACAAGAATAAGGTTCATTAGTACAAATGTTAAGATCAAGGGCATGGCTTATTAGGCTGTTTTTTTTTTATTAGGTAAGGCTTATATTCCAGAGTTTTGACCCTCTTATTTGAGAAAGTAGCAGGATTTCCCCAGTTGGGAAGTTTAATATTTTGTTAGCTATTTTAAGAGCCTTTATCTATCCAGAAAACATATCCATGGCAATAAGGACACATTTATATCCCATAGAAGTATGTAGCTATATACATTCAAGATGTTCAAAAGGCTCTGTCTGTTTAAACACCTGACCATGCCCCACATTTACCTTCTTACAGGGTTATGTTAATTGACAAAAGATCATAATTTATATACTCGTCTTACTTCTCATGTAAAATTCTTCCTCTTAATTTTTTTCTTTTTTACTGAAGATGAAGCTTTGGTCTGCAGCTGGCTGCATGTACTTTCAGAGAAGCCTCAGAGTAAAACAGTATAACTGACAAAGTTGGCTGTTTCTGTGACATATAACATTTTTATATGAAACAATCCTATACCACCCCCCTTATTTTTGACACTTAATATTAGTTTGGTACCTTTGTTACAATTGGTGAAAGAATGTTAAAATATTATTATTAATGATAGTTCATATTTTCCCCATATACCACCATATTGTTTATACTTTGTGCTAGTGATGTACTTTTGTTATAAATCCTGAAAGAACATTCTTATATTTTTATTATTAACCACCATTCTTGGCCTCCACGGATTTCACTGTGTTATTATACAATCTCATGTTTTTTCTGCTAGTTTTCCTGCTAGTAACATATATGACCCAATGCTTCCCCTTTCATCCACATTCACACACATACTTTAGTGCTGTTAATTACACTCACAATATTGCATTACCATCACCTCTGACCATTTCTAAACCATTACAGTCAACCTAATAATGAATTCTGCATAAAGTAAGCATCAGCTCCCCATTCTCTATCCCCAGTCTATTACCTGATAAGCTATCAACTAGGTTATACCTCTATGAGTTTACTTATTATAACTAATACATATTAGTGAGACCATAAAATATTTGTCCTTTTGTGTCTGGCTTAATTCACTGAACATAAGGTCTTTGAAGTTCATCCACGTTGTCACTTGTATAAGTATTTTCATTCCTTCTTACAGCTGAATAATATTCCATTGTATGTATATGCCATATTTTGTTTATCCATTCATCTGTTGATAGACACTTGGGTTGCTTTTTTCTTTTGGCAATTGTGAATAATGCCACTATGAACATTGGTGTGCATATATTTGTTCATGTCCTTACTTTTGGTTCTTCTGGATATATACCTCGTAGTGGAATTGTCAGGTCATATGGCAATTCAAACTTAGCATCCTGAAGAACCATCGAACTGTTTTCCACAATGGCTACACCATTCTACATTCCCACCAGCAGTGGATGAGTTTTCCTATTTCTCTACATCCTTTCCAATACTTGTATTTTACAGAAAAATTATTTTTCTGTAATTTTTTAAAAATAGTGATCAGTCCAGTAGGTATGAAATGGTATCTTATTGTGGTTTTGTTTTGCATTTCCCTAATAGCTAGTGATGTTGAGCATTTTTTCATGTGCTTTGTAGCATTTATATTTCCTTTTTGGAAAAATGTCCATTTAAGTCTTTTGTTCATTTTCTAATTGGGTTGTTTGTCTTTCTGTTGTTGACCTTTAGGATTTCTTTATGTTTTCTGGATGTTAATCACTTATTGGATATATGGTTTCCAAATATTTTCTCCCATTGAGTATGTTGCCTTTTCACTTTCTTGACAAACCCCTTTGAAGCAGAAAAGTCTTTAATTTTCAGGAGGTCCCATTTATCTAATTTTTCTTTTCATTCCTTAATTTTTCTTCTCATGCTTTGGTGTAAAGTTTATGAAACCATTGCCTAACACAAGATCTCAAAGATGCTTCCCTACACATTCTTTTAGGAGTTTTATGGTCCTGGCTCATATATTTAGGTATTTGATCTATTTTGAGTTAATTTTTGAAGAAGCTGTGAGAAAAGGATCCTCTTTCATTCTTTTGGATATGGAAATCCAGTTTTCCCAGTTCTATTTTTTGAAGAGACAGTTTTGCCCCAGTTGAGTGGACTTGGCAGCCTTGTCAAATATCAATTGGCCATAAATGTGTTTTGAGAAAGTTTCTATTTCCTATTTATATATTTCATTTCCTGCTTAAAACCTTTAGCCTCAGAGTACTTCAGATGGCCTGCAACTTCTACTGGTCATTTTTTTCACATATGCTTTTTTAAACCTGAGTTTTTACAGCTCCAGCCTGGATTTATGCACAGGCCAAAGAAGACTTGCATTTCCTACTGAGACTTGAGAGGTTCTGTAATAACATCCTTACCAAAAACTGTTTGGCCAATAGCTGCAAAGTCATTTGGATGTCTGGCTATTTCTGAACAAATGAAAACCAATGTAAGATAGACAATGGACTCTAAATTTATAATTATATTTGGGAAAGTAGTCATGAGGCACTTTAAAGAATGAGTGTCTTATCTGAAATAGAAATCTTTTGAAACTATTCCACGTATAACCTTTTCTGTAAGCTAAGGCTTTGACAATCTTTTCCCAGTAATAAATGGACTCTTGAAGACATGTTGGCCTATTTGGTTCCTTTTATTTGTCCATCCATTCAACATCATTGTTGAGAAACTACTGTATGAGTTCTGGGAATACAACAATGAATTAAACAGATAACGGGAGAAAAGAATCAATAAACAAGGTATTCGAATATGACTGATAATTTCAGATAGATAGATGCACAAAATGAAATAAAACAAGGGAGTGGAATGTAAATCAAACGTTGGGGGCTATGCTTCTCCGAGAAAGCATCATTCAAGCTGGGACTTGGATGTCGAGAAGTGAGTCCCACTGCGCTCTGAGGGAGCTCTGTTCCAGGCAGAGGGAGCAGCAAATGCAAACCAACAAACAAACAGACAAACAAAACTTTGCTGTAGGGTTAAGTGAAATATAACCTATTTCCATAATAGCCACATCTATATAACACGTGCCCAATAAAATCGCATAATCCTTTTAAAGAAATATTACTGCTCTCTGCTGTCCGGGTATTCTGTCAGGACACTAAGAATCCAGGAGCAAGGGAAAAAAAACAGTATTCGGAGCAATTTGCTTTGGAAATTCCACATAGTACACTTTTTAAAGTGTTGATGGAAAAGTCAGGTTGTCCGTCCTTAGTGACTGTTCTTTCATAACCTAGCATTTTGCTCTATTCTTGATATCTCTCTGAATCTGCCATTCTTTGTCTTTAAAATGAAAACTCTGGGAATTCAATACTATTAATCTATCAAATTATTTAAAAGGCACAATGTTCCCCTTCAGTTAGAATAAAGCATTTATGTTAGTTTGGAAAACTCTTTGACATTGACTAACTATTATTGTGTAAATAATAGATCTACCACTCAAGAAAGCAGTCTTTCTCTATTGACGTTTTTTTCTCTTCAGCTTTTGATGCAAGACCAAAAGAAATGGAATTGTGTAGACATAATTACATGTTACAGCAGCAGTTAATGCATTCACTATTATTCCCCCAAGGGATAAAAGGCCCAAATATCTAGTCCTGTAGTCAAAATTATTTTGGAGCATAACAGGGATAAAATAGAATTTAAGAAATAATAGTTACAGCTTCATAATTAAACTTACTGCTGAGTGGGTACCCTTTAAAATTTGCATATTGGTGCTTGCCCAAGATAAAACACCCAATGGCGTAAGTGTGTGTTCCTAAATTCATTTTCTAAATAGTTTTGAAAAGGTGGCTATAAGAACTGTATTGTTCAAAAGCAAATCTAAAATCCACTTGGAAAACAATGTAAATGTCCTAGCGGGGTTGACAATTTTAAGACTGCTGTTGTATATATCAGTGGGTAACTTGAAGAAAAACTGACAATTCTATTTAGTGTATAAAAGTAATCTCATTCCCAAAGAAATGTCACAGAGTAATTTCAGAAAGATTCACAAGTGCCTGAATGAATGGAGTAGATTTAAAAATATTTTTTTCCCAAATGAGTCAAATAAATTAAAACAAAATCTCCTTCACTCTCTTTCCTCACCAATTCCAACTTTTCCAGTGAATTTCATGGAATCAGTTGCTAACAAACTCTCTCTTCTAAAAATATAAGTGTCAAGCCAGAGGGAGAAAAACAATACTCAAGGAAAGAGAGGCAAATAAAAGATAATTGGGGGAGGCTTAAGAGATTGCTTTCTTTTTTCCTATCTTTTCTTCCAGCAGCAAAGAGGGCAGAGGAAAATAAAAGGGAGGTAAATGTTTCACTCTACACAGGGTTACATTATTTTGTGGCTTCAATGTGCACACAACTATGAATTCATTCTAACAAAATTTTATTATTAAAGTGAAACCTAGTGAATTTTGGATGGACTCACATAAATGCTAGCATGTGTATTTACATACAGATCTAATGGAGGAAAAATACTCAAAAAGTTTGGAGTTGAACTTGGCTCAGGACTATAATATAGCAAACAGCACTGTACTTATTCACCTATTTTGAAGTGTATCATTTGAGGTTGGCCATGTCAACGGAAGATGTCTGTTCCATCTTTGGGGAGAGGTTGAAAACTGGTAGAGAAGAAAAGTTTGATTTCAATGCCACTCATATACTATTCTGACACCGACTTCAAGGCAATTTTGTGAAATTCGAAGGAAAGACAGGAGGCTATATAAATATGTTAAATACACTTGGTTAACATTAAAAGGTGCTCTACAAAATAAGAAAGTAAGTCAGCACTCTTTGTTTTTTTTTAAGACTGAACTGTTTGGAGAGGGCCTTGGATGTAGGCCTCTACCTACATCACTGTAATAATGGAAGTAACCCTGTGATGTACGATTTCTGTGCTAGAGCTTGCACATACCTGTGATCCTCAATCTTCTAATAATCACCAATGTGCAGTCTACCCTTGAGCATAGCACATGCTGACCCAGTAAGCATTTCCTTAATGACTAATTGTGACCTCCAAGTCTTTAGGTATCCTTTAATGTCAGGATGGATAACCTTTTCCTGGTGAGAAACTGACATTGTAGTGGTGTCAGCTGGTGGGATACTGGTGATGCAGTTTCTGGCTCTGGCATCAGGATTAGATAGAAGTGCAGTTGCCAATTAAACTGTCCATTTACACGTCCTCTTCAGCTCTACAGCTACAAATGCATCATGGTTTAGGATCATTGTGTCTGCTGCCCCCAGTTTTGTTTTCTGAGCTGCTAATAGAGGTAAATAATTTTGTGGGATTATTTCCACTGTCTGTCCTTCATTCAGGAAGGTAGAATACAAGTGAACCAAAGGAATCTATCTGGACAACGACCAATCAATAAACAGAACAAAATCGCAGCTGGAAATGGAGAGAGAAAGCTTGACTGTGAGTCCTGTTTCATCACTTATACTTTTCACTTCCTTCTGTCACTTGCTAATATTCAATTCCTCAGCCTAAAATAAGGATGGCAAGATCTATTCTACTTACTTCCCAGGATATTCCAGATACCCTCCTGCATCAGTGTGCTTGTCCTAGCTCCAGATGGCCATATAGCTAAATCCTATAATCGCATGTTTTAGCAAATAGCCTCTCCTCCATGAGGACTTCTGTAGACACTCTATTTAAAATTTAAGCTGTCTTCTTCCTTCATCCCAGTTCATTTTTTTTCAATACTTTTTACAGCTTTTTTTTCTTTCTCCTGGTACTTAACACCTTTTAACAAGCTATATAACTCTTATTTATTACCTTTGTTATTTATCATTCTCTCCTCTGGAGCATAAACTCCCTAAGAAGAGAGATTTTATTCCCTGATGTGCCTGGCTCATAGTGAAAGCTCATGTTGAATGAATGTTGAAACAATCCAATAATGGATTTAAAGTACATTTATTTAAAATAATGTATGGAATTAAATGGTTTTAAAATACTTATTTCACATATGAAAATCATTGTATTCACGTAATTAATCTTTACTAAAGAAATATTCCCAATGTTAAAAAGGCGAGAAAGAAGAACGAATGAAAGTTACACATAGACATCCTAGATTGTAGTTATCCTACTTTTCTTTGTTTAATCTATATATTTGGGGTGACCTTTGTGAAAGACACAATCCATTTCCACACTAGAGAAAGTGGTAGAAGACAGACTTTGCAGCTTGCAACTTGATGGTATAAGTGAATGTTTGTTTTTTTTAAATCTGATTTTGTTAAATGTTTAATGAATTACTCATAATATATGGTTCTCAACTAAAGACTTAACTTTGCTGCTGCTGATTTAGGATTTCATTCTTTCAGCTAGAATGACCATTAATCTCACTTTTACCCACCAGTGAAATCCTCGTTATTTCAGCACACAGCCTGAGGACATGCATCCCATGAAAACAAGCCAGAGGAACTTAGAAATGGTAGCCTCTCTGGTTACAGAAAAATAATTCTGTAGAATATTGCACTTTTCTGAGCTCCAATTTTACAAATGATAACTGGTGATCTCCATGATGCTTTAAATGGAGATTTCCCAGAAGAAAATTACCTAAAGTATAGGTGAGAATCAATTCTTCTCCAGATTCATAATTTAGAGTGTGACTTCTTGGCTTTAATCACTAGCAACTTATATTTTAGGAGGCAGTTGAAGCTCATGTTTGTTACAAAGTGAAAAGAAGAGAACAATTAATATGCTTAAGCAGTATTTTAGAAATAGACTTTACCATTGGAAAAAACAATAGGCTTGTAAAAAAGAGAGAACAGTATGTATGTGTGTTTGTCTATGGGGGCAGGGAGGGGGGAATGTTTCCCTGTAGAAAAGAGAAATTTCCAAAGAGAAAGAACAAAGTTCAATGGATGGAATGAATCTCTCATAGAACCCTCACCGAACTCCTAGTTCAAAAAGACAGGGATTTGAATATAAAGAATTGCTTAGACCTCAATCTCTTGAGAAAAAAGGACTTTTTGTAATCTAGATTTAAGACAAATCATTAACTGTGTAGGGGAATATTTGTTCTAAAAATATACTCATTTTGTTATTAAGTTACATTATTCATATAATCACTTCAGATCATAATTATATCTTTAACTAGTCTGTCTCCTCTTTGTATGTGAAAACAAGCACAGTTTTGAATCATGATACATAGAATATTTTTAAAATATGGTTGTTTAAGTGGGAGATTCCAAAATGGATATTACATGCTTTATAGTTCGGTTTTAGGTAGTCTTGTCCTTTATGTTCTGATTTAGAAAAGTCTATCTCTCTGCTGCTGAATTAATAGTTTCAAATAAAGTTTTCTAGTGTATTAGCACCCATTACCCAGATCTGCTGCCTCACTCTCCTTTTCTTCTGTCTTTTCCATCTTTCACCAATCAGCTAGAAGGGTATAATTCTTGAGGTTGGGAGTGGGGAGGAAATTGAGCAATCTGAGCCATGTATAAGACAGAGGCTTATTTAACATGATGAATTCTGTAAATCAATGAATTGAGTTCTTCCCAAATATGAGATACTCTTTTTGAAATTGATTATAATACTAACAATGTGATAGGCAAGAAAATAGTCCTTTGTTTTTAAACTTTATCAAATCTTCTCTAAATAAAATGTGGAGGTTATGATGGTTAATTTCCTGTGTCAACATATCTAGACTTTGGTGTCCAGTAGTTTGGTCAAGCAAGCACTGATCTGAATATTTCTGTAAAGGTATTTTGCAGATGGATGTGCATATATAGTCAGTTTATTGCATCAAAGGCTGATTGCATCTACAATCAACAAAGGAGATTGCCCTCAGTAATGAGGGGAGTCACCTCATCCAATCCGTTGGAAGTCTTAGAAGGCTGAACTGAGGATTTTAGAAGTCAGAAAGAAGAATCTCTGCATCTCCTTCAGCTAGCCAACTCCTCCTGGAGTGTTTACTTGACCTTTATCAGACATTTCAGCTTGCAGCTTGCCCTGTGGAATTTGGCTTTGCCAATGCCCATGGACCCATGGTCATTTGAGACAATTCTTATAATAAATAAGTCTCTCTCTCTCTCTACACACACACACACACACACACATCTCCTGTTGGTTCTGTTTCTCTGGAGAATGCTAATACAGAAGGTATTCTTTTTGAGTAAATTACCATAAAATGAATGTGTGTGTATGTGTGTGTGTATGTGTCTACTCAAGCTCTGAGATGTCTATTTGTCAATTGCCTCAACTGTAAAATGGCAATCCATTAAGCCATGTTCTCCCATTGTATTTACTGGTCAATTAAATGAGTCACTCCTGTATTACTAGGTTTCCTCTGAAATAAGGTATTTCATAAATTGACAGGAAACAACCAGAGCTCAGTATATAACTTATTGGAATTTGGTGTTACAACTCCTCTGTTTTCCCCAAATAATTGACCTTATTTTGCCTTTTTCACTGCTCCTCAAGGGAATTGTGCTGGTGTTAGTATTTGGGGAGAAGGAGCAGAAGCTCCCTTCTATAGAGGTGTGTAAGATTTACATTGTTCTTCAGGCCAACAAACAAATATCCCATTGTTTTGTTTAGAAGAATTTTAAGGACACCCTTTTAGGATTCGCCTCTCTATATCTTTCTTTACATACCACTTTCCTTAAGATAAAAGTTGCAAACTGGTGGTGGCCTCTCAGCTGAATTTGACCCACAAAAAAATTAATTTTCTAATGAAACTCTTTATCTTTAGATGATTGTAGATTCACATGCAGTTGTAAGAAATCATACATAGACATCTCATCTGCCTTTTACCCAGTTCCTCCCAATGTTTACATCTTGAAAAACAATAGTAAAATATCACAACCAGAATATTGACAGTGCTACAATCCACTGATCATATCTTCAAGCATGTTTTTTTTTTAAAGATTTATTTATTATTTATTACATATCCCCCCCCCCTTTCTGCTTGCTCTCGCTGTGTGTCCATTCTTCTGTGTTTTTCTATGTCTGCTTCTTGTCTCCCCCCGTCCCCACGGCGACGCGCCGAGTCAGCCCTCCACGGCGGTGGCTCGCTCCGTTCGAGGGTGGCTCCATTCCGTTCCCACGGGCGGCTCCACTCCATGTTTTGCGGGCAGCAGTCCTCCATGTTTTTTGCGGGCTGCTCGGCTTCCGCAGTTCGCAGGCGGCAGCGCCGCTTTTCACGTGTGGCTTTCTCATTCCCGCGGTGTCTCCGCCCTGCCCGTGGCGGCTTTTTTCCCTGCCCACGGCGGCTCTGCCCCGCCAACGGCGGCTTGCCTTTCTCAAGGCCGTCTGCCAGCTCGGAGAGGTCCCCGGGAACCGAACC
>PVKH010026437.1:0-13207 GCA_004027955.1 Chaetophractus vellerosus
AACACAGCAAGAGCAAGCAGAAGGGGGTGCGGGGAATGTAATAAAAAAAAAAAACTGGGTTGGAGGGGCCGGCTGTATAGCCCAGTGGATAGGGTGCTGGTTTACCATATGGGAGGCCCTGGGTTTGGTCCCCGGGGCCTCTCCGGGCAGGTGGACTGCTTGAGAAGGCAAAAGCCGCCATGGGCGGGACAGAGCTGCCGTGGGCAGGGCAAAAGCCAACAGGGGCAGGGCAAAGCCACCACAGGCAGAGCGGAGCCACCTGTGAGCAGAGTAGAGCCGCCTGCGGGCAGGGCAGAGCCGCCCACAAGCGGGGCAGGCTGCCCGTGAGTGGGCAAGGCCACCGCTCACCGGTGAAGCCAACTCGGCGCGTCACCGCAGCAGGGGGCCGGGGGGTGGGGAGGGGGAGACAAAAAGCAGAAAAGAATGAAGGGAGATTCAAAGGATGCATTCCAAAGAAAAGGAGAGATCAGTCCTCTCCAGGAAGACAATGGAAAAATGCTATTGGTCTGAAAGTCATGGGTGACATTTGGGAGCATAATCTCTATAGAATGGTAGGGCAACAATTCAAATGGCAAATGATGGGGCCAGCTTGATAGCCCAGTGGATAGGGCACTGGCATACCACATGGGAAGCCCCGGGTTCGGTTCCCGGGGACCTCTCCGAGCGGGCAGACCGCCTTGAGAATGGCAAGCCGCCATGGGCGGGCCGGAGCCGCCGTGGGCAGGGCAAAAAACTGCCACGAACAGGGCAAAAGCCGCCACAGGCAGGGCAGGTCGCCCGCGAATGGAGCGCAGCCAGCCACCCACGAACTGAAAGCCGGCTGTGAATGGAAGCAGAAGCCGCCCACAAGCGGGGAAAGCCGCGCTTGCGCAGTGACCAGTCTCGGCGCGTCGCCGCAGCAGGGGGGAAGGGGAGATATGTAATAAAATAAAGAAATCTTTAAAAAAAAAAACAAAAAACAAATGGCAAATGATTAGGAAACATATATGTAGTGGGAAAAAAACATAAAAAACAAAGGCAGCTCTTGTGGATTGCTTTTTTGAGAAGTTTGGTAGTGAAGGAGAGTTAACACAGAGGAGTTGTTTGGAGGAAAAAACATTTGAGAGAAAGTGCTTTACTTTGTTTGTATTCGTTGGTGGAGTATGGGTTGTTTGCACATGGATGTTATATTTGGATGGGTAATCTTGCATATTTTTAAGGGAAATTAAAAAGAAAAAAAACTAGAAAATTAGAATTTGACAAGGGAGAGTGTAGTTGATTGAACAAGTTCTTGAAACCTGAGGAAGAGATGGAGGTATCCGGGCCTAGAATAGTAATACCTCTTCCTCAAACTGAACTGAAGAATAAGAAAAATTTGCAACTGATTCATTGATATTTCTTTATTTAGACTGATAATATTATAAGGAAGGAACAATGAATAGAAATGCTTTTCATTGTTTCATTTTAGATATTTCTTTAAGAGTAATCATAGTTTTAGACTTATTTTTGCATATTCAGTAATTTATCCATTCATTTAGTATTTATTGAGCCTCTACAATGGTTTAGACACTACTAAAGAAAAAAGACACAGCTGTTGAATTCAAGTAGCTCACAGTCTTGTAGTTTAAAGTTATATGCAAAGAGTTTTCTCATGTAGGGATGAAGACTTGAGGTTATTTGATAATATCTGTGGAAGTTCTTTGTACATGGCAAAATACTGCACATTTAAGATGGTGTCTCTAGGAAGGAAAAGGGTTCAGGGGACAAAATCCTGCATTAGATGAAAAACAGTTTATTTGTGATCTTAAAAATGATATCTCACTCTTCATTTTGTTAGTTCTACTCTCCCACCAATCTTGCTGATCTTGGTTGGAAAAATTCTAATATATTAGGAGAATTACAGAACACAGAATTATTTTTGGTGGAATAAATATTGAAGTAGTCTTACACTGTATAAAAAAAGTCTGTGTCTCAGTGGTCAAATCCTACAATTTTATTATACCATCAATGCATGGTGTGGCAGTTTGAGAGTATTTTATGAATCTCCCAAAAAGAAAGATTGTTTGTAAACTAATCTGTTCCTCTGGGTGTGATACCCTTTAATGGTATTAAATTCAGTTGAGGGGTCTTTGATTAGATTAGCTGTTAAGATTTCTTTCAGGGCTTTTTGATTCAATTATGTCAGTAAGACATGACTCAGGTTGAGTCCCTGCTCCCTTGCTGGGTCTCATATAACATGTGGTAGCTGACTTTGGTGAGAAAGTACCTCTTATGGTGCTTATAGCCTTGGGACTGTAAGCTTTTACACCAAATAATTACCCTTTATAAAAGCCAACAGATTTCTGGAACTTTGCATCAGCATCTCTTTGGCTGACTAATACACATGGCTTGTGTGTGTTGTGAGGCAGAAAGCCAAACACCATCTACTTTCTACTATAGAAGGCCTCTATTAATGACCCTCTCTTCAAATACAGCAAAAAACAAGCAAACTACACACACAAACACACACACAAACTACCAGAGGGATCTTAATATTATAGTGAGAAAGTCCTGTTACTATACAGGAGAAATTGAATCTTTTCATATACTTCTTTAGGAATTAGTAATATGTTTTTTAATGTAAATAGATAGATACATTAGATGAATTCCAGGAGCTACTTTATAGGAAATATGGAAGATAAGAGGTGATAAGGACCCAAATAGAAATTAGTTTGGTTCCTTCCTTTTATAGGTGAAAACCTGAGGTGAGATGTTAGTAGAAGAAATAGGGCTGGAATCCAGTTCTCTGTTTTCTTGTTCAGGGCTTTTTCCATTGATATTTAGTGGTTTTTAAAAAATGTGTTTTTTAAATTACAAAATTTAATTTAATTTAATTTTTACACTAAAAAATGTCTTGATATCATAGTATTCATGACTTTGTCATATAACTGTGTTTATTCATCTACTCACCACTTACCTCTAGAAGGAGATTGTCTTGATAGGCAGGAACTATGCCTTGCTTTTTTGTGTCCCTGGTATAAGCATAATTCTTAAAGCACATTGATAGTTCAGAAATATTACTGTGAGTGAATGGTTAAGCTGTCCCTTCAAAATTCTAAATTTCTAAATTTTCCACTTTAAGGTCCCTCCAGTGTTGCCTCTCCCTCCTCTCTGACAAAGTCTCTGGTTGTTCAGGGTACACTATCGGCAGGCAATAGGTGACTCGGTGTTCGTTGCTTTTGTATAAGGTAAGCTGGCCCTGCTATTTCAGGGATATTTATGAGTGAGATATTTCCAAGTGATGTAGAATGGAAGTTAAAAACAGGCATAAGGATTACTTGAAGGGACAGGGGTCAGGGAAGATGGGAGGAGTATAGGATGGACCCAAGCCTGGGATTGCTCATTAAGTTCCCAACAAAGCAAGTTGCCAGTTTCTTGATATTCTTGGGTACAACCAAGACTCTGACCTGGAGGTGGGGACTCTGATGTCAGTGAGTGCCTTCTTTTCGTCCTTCACCCCTTTTCACAAATGTCTTAAATGGAAGCATTTAACATCCTAATGGGGACAGGTAGGTGATATTGATGATATTTTACTTTCTTGAGGAAAAAATTGAGAAACAGCAAGATTAAATTATTTGTCCAAGGGAACGATGAGCTAGTGTGCTTACAGTGCTCACACCAATGTATCACTCTGCCTTCCATGTACTACTAAATTAAATGGAAGTCATGGAAATGGTAGAGGAGTATTATCCTATGTCTAAATGAATGGAGGAACCACTCAGTAAATATCCCCTTGAAGTACCAATGGTTAAAAGAGTTTTAAAGCGTTCCATGGTTAATACCCCTTCCTCTTTTCTACTATTTTGTTAATGCACCAGAAAGGAAAATATTAAATTGCCCATGATGCTTAAAAATATTTCAAAGTTGTTGTTTTAAGAAGTACATTAAAGGTATTTTTCTTACAGGTCTTCCTTTATCTGATTAAATGTTTAAGGAACAACTGTTTGAAGTGAAGTTGCCAAAAGACAGTTAAATATGTTTTTGCTTAAAAAATGCTGCAATGAGAAGGTTGTTTTAAAGATATTTGGGGGATTGCTTTCTGAGATGACAACTGATGAATAGCCTTGTTTTGTTCTCTTTCTTTTTTTTCCAGAAACACTGTTTATACATTACTTAGATTATTTTATTTTATTTTTTTACTTAGATCTTTCAATGCATTGTTTCTCACATCGTAAAGATGGTAAGGTGCTTTTGGTTTTTTTTTCCTTACCAAATGCAAATTAAATACAAAGGGAAAACAGACATTTTCATCAAACCCACAATTCTTCAAAAAAATGTTTCCAACAATGACTAATACCTGCTATATTAAAAATGTTGGCATTAGTGAAAGTGGTTTATTGCAATAAGTTGAAAAAAAGAGCCATATTATTTCATATACTCCCCAAAGATGTTTTCTTTATAAAATTTGTATTATAAGCATGTAGATTAAAAGATAAAAATGTATTATATTATGGAATTCATCTACCTTCACTTCTTTCTACTTATATCTATTTACAATACAGCCCAGATACATGGGCACATTTTAAAAATAGCAATCAAGCTAGCTGTACCAATTGTTCCCCTTACAAATGTTGTTTGTCTTTATTGAACCAATAAGGTGATAGTAGAAAATCTTACATTCAATTCTCTTTATTCATATAATTCAACAAATATTTATTGAGGACTTGGAACAGATTAGCTGATTAAAATGTTAAATAGATGAATAAATGTCATTCATTAAACAAACAAAAACCTCTCTAGAAGCTCACAGTCTAATCAAGAGAATTAATAACAAACTTTTCACAAAAGGAATTAGTAACAAACTAGTAAATTAGTTTTCCCTGTATTGAGCATTTACTCCATGCTAGCTATTTAGTTAAGGACAGAGCATGATTTCTGAAGTTGTATTACCTGTTGCATTCAAATGATAGATTCTCCAATGTCTAGCTGAGTGACCTTGAACTTGTTACTTAACCTCTGCTTCCTTTTTTGGAAAACAGGGATAAATAATATTATCTGAGGTAGCTATGAAATTTAATAATTAAAAATCTATATTAACTCTTAATAACTCTAATCCTTATTTTGCCTCCATGAGGCAGGTATCATAATCCCGGACAAGGGCCTCTCAAGGTTGTATCCCAGAGCGGACAGAGCCCTGATTCAGTTCCACTGCAACTCACCAGACTTTCAGTTGCACACTGATCTTCAAATTAATTTTAGCATTTTAAAGATCCTCATGTCTTTTATCTAACAAGGTAGTAATAATATAAAACTGCTGTGGTTTGCTTTTCTACTGCAAATGTCATCTTTGTGAATACTAAATGGCTTATTCTTTCATTGCTTTTAGCAATTAAAAAAATAACAATATAATACCATTTTCTCCTGAGCTGTTAAGAAAGGGAGCATTTAAAATACACAATAGGCCTTTTATAGTACTGGCCTGCCTTTATTGAAATATGGACAATCACTTTTCAATTTGGAATATTTTCATTGTTTTCTCAGTTATTTTTTTCTTCTATTTTTGATAGACATTTCATTTAATCTTTATGTGAATTGTTTTGCCTCCTATTGGGTTTTGATGAGATATGAATTATTTTATTTTCTAGTTTTTACAAAGATGAATAATATCTATTGACATTAAAAATTAACTCTCATCACCTGCAATAGGTTTCTTTTTAAACAAAACTCAGTAAGAATTGAAAAGAGTTTTCTAGGCATAAGATGTAGCGGGCAAAGTGGTAGGTGTTGTATATGAGATAAGAAACTGTCAGCTATTTTGGTTTGTCAGGCTGCTATAATAAATACCACACAATGGGTTGGCCTAAACAACAGGAATATGTAGGCTCACAGTTTCAGAGGCCAGAAGTGGAAATCAAGGCATTGGCAAGACCATGCTTTCTCCTAGTGATGTTCTGGTGCTGGCTGCCAGCAATCTTTGGGGTTCCTTGGCTTATACTTTTGCCTCCCAACACATGGCAATGTCCTCTCCTTTCTAGCTTCTATGGCTTCCAGGTTCTCTTTATAAGGTCTCCAGTACTCAGTATTAAGACCTGCCCTCACTCAGTTGGGCAACCCCTTAATAGCATCTTCAAGGGGTCCTACTTACAGGGGTTGACATCCACAGGAAGGCAGATAAAGATTAAGAAAATATGCTTTGGGGGGGTATATAATTCAATCTACTACTGAAACCAATTGAAAAGTTGATAACCTTTTAAAATGCATCAGAGATGTTGGAGATATTGAACCATTTTATGTACAGGTCACCATCAGTTCTCCTTGGACAATAAATATTTAAAATACCGTATAAGCTTTGCAATAATAACCATATTACAAGAAAGGATTGTGTGTGTGTGTGTGTGTGTGTGTGTGTGGTGTGTGTGGGGGTGGTTAGTGTATTTTACCCCTTTGACTTGATAAACACATTGTTTTGTTTGAATTGCCCAATATGTAGTACCAGATAGATATGCCCTTAATTTTAATTTATGTAGGATAATCACTTTTCTAAGTCTCTTCTGAAATTCACAGGCAGGAAGAGATAAAATGTGTGTCAAGTTTAAACTCCAGCTATCTTACCAAGAGACGAAGCCTCCCTATGTATCAGTCACCCAAAAAATCATAAGGCAAAGCAGGCAAAAACCATAACTGCTGCAGAAAAACAGTATGTCCTTTATCTAAATATGTTTGAACACTCAACAAACATTACTAGCATTCACATCTTATTAGAAATTTATCTGAAGATTCATTCTCTTGAATTTATACAATATGTGTTGCATGCAAAATGTGAAGTACTTTTTAGGAGTAGTAATTCAACATCATATAAATTCTGTGCTGTCTTACCCATTGCTTAAGACTGGTGAAAAGGACACCGGGTCAGGAACTGTATTAGTCAAGTTTCCCCAGAGAAACAGACCCAACTATATATATATATATATATGTAAAGAGATTTACAGTAGGAATTGGCTCATGCAATGATGAGGATTAGCAAATTTGAATTCTGTAGGGCAAGCTGCAAGTTGGAAACTCAGTGAAGGTGAGGAGAAGCTGGATGGCTGAAGTAGAGAGAAATCCTTTTCAAACTTCTGAAACCCTCAGTTCTCCCTTTAAAACCTCCAACTGATTGGATGAGGAGTCTCATCTCATTGCTGAAGGCACTTTCTTTTGTATTCAGTCCTAGGTGATTCTGACAGGTCTCCAGGGAGCAATCTTTCTCCCTTGCTAAGAATTACTTTTGTGAATTCTGGGTTTTGTGTTACGCTTTTAGATCTTCTTTGCCACAGGTTTACATTTATTTTCTTCTAGTATTTCCTTTCTTTCTTTTCTTTGATAATATATAATTCTTTCATATATCTGGAATTTTCTTTAGCATAGAGTGACTTAGAGATAGCCCCTAATCCCAATGGAAAGCAAATTATCTCTACCTTTCTTGTTGAAGCAAAACATTTTGCTTACTGATTGTAAATGCTTTTTAAAGACACACATTAAATTTAAAATTTGGTCTATTTCTAGGCTCTTTTCTGTTCTATTTATCTTTCAATCTTTTGTGCTGCTTATACACATGGTATTTTTATTTAGATTTATAATGCAGTTTAATATCTGATGGATAAAGTCTACTCCACACATACTCATTGCTATTTTTTTTCTCATTGCTGTTTTTGTTTATCTTTCTCCAAGCTATTTTCATATGTTTATTATTTTAGTTAATTTTTAGAATATTTTGCCAAATCCTAAAACCCTAAAAAAAACCAATAGGATTATCACTAAATCTGTAGTAAATGTATAAATTAATTTAATGAAATTTATAAAAATGTGCTTTCATCAATGGTACAAATGTTCCACACCAATGCAAGGTGTTAATAATAGGGTAGTATGTGGGAATCCTGTATTTTATGAATGATTATTCTGTAGATCCACAAGTTCTTTAATAAAAGAAAAAATATATAATCATTTATTAAAAAAATAAAGAACTATGCATCCATTTTTAATATGCTAAGAATCTTATTTGAAATAGATTTAAAATTTTATCAAATGCAATGTTTCATTTCATAGCCTTTTAAAAAAATCTTTTTCTTTTTATCTATTGATATGGTAAATCAGAGTGTTTTCCATTAACGTGGGACTGAAAATTTATACAATTTTAAGAGCCCTCTTTAAATAAAAGAATATAAAGTTGGGTCTGAAAGTAAATAGTTATTTAGAATGGAAAAAGAAAAGGAATTTTGGAAGAGGCTGATATAAATAAGCACTACTGAATTTTAAGTTTATCAGCTTCCAATTAAATCTGCTTCTTGTGAATTATACTGAGAGAATTTCTAATATTAACTAAGCTTCCATTTCTGAGAAGAATCATGTTTTGTTATGGCAAACTATTCGTTAAATACTCCATTTAATTCTATTCATTATTAATGTTTGTAGTTCTTACATAACCGTCCTTGTAAAATTGTTTTATAACATCTTATTTTTCCATGCTATATTTGTAAATTTTTAAGTCTGTCATGTTGGTTTTGTAAAATAAACAAATGGGAAATATCCTTTTCTTTCTCTGTACTCTGAGTATTCCAGAGGGGCTTAACATTATTTCTTAAACTTATAACAATCTTTTGAATTCTTGAAATTATCAATAATAGCCTGACTAGATTGTACTAAGGGATGTTCATAAACAAAACCAATTTCATCTTACCTTGAAAAAGGCGTTCTTAAAATCTCATCATGTTGATAGAACCTAAAGATGTTTCCTGATATTCTCAAGTGGCGTTACTGGTCGTCTTTGAGTATGCCTACATTATTTGTATTTCAGTATGATTGCTGATCACATATTTAGGGGAAATGCACCTAGTCCTCTCTATATTTTTATCCATGTTTATTTCTCTTTACTTACTCTCTCTGAAAGTTTAAGATGCCACCATATTCACATATCACCTGCTTCATTAATCAACAATTCAGAATTCTTCCCCGGCTTTATGTACAGGTTGTCAGGATGGTTGTGTACCTCAGAAAAAATCCCTCCTACCAGTGATATCTTTATAAGGTCCAGGCAGCAAACTCTTTGTGAAGTATAAAAAAAATATTTATCTCCCTCATGTACCCATCATGCTCCCATTGTTGATGGTTATGGAACTTAACACAAAGAATCAAATCTAATTATGTACTTGTTATAAATTCTTTTTAGGGCATCAGTTAGGAAACGTAGGATAACATTTTATACAGCATTATATACTTTTTTTTTTTTTGAGGTACTTGGGTCCAGGGATTGAGCTACAGGCCTCGTCTGTGGGAAGCCAGTGCTCAACCACGGGACACATCGCCTTCCCTGAGTTGGTTTAATCATTTGTTTTGCTTGTTGTTTATTTTTGTTTTTTCAGGAGGCAACAGGAGCCAAACCTGGGACCTCCCAGGTGGGAGGTGGGCGCTCAACAGCTTGAGCCACATATGCTCCCAGCATTAGATATATTTTAAATAATAGGTTTAATATCTTTTTCTTCAAACTTCAGTCATCTTTCCAGCTGAAGCACTTCTGAATGTAAAACAAATGATCCACCTATTAATCTAATAAGTATAATAAATACACTACAGGGTATCCAAAAAGTCTGGGAACACTGGGAAAACTGTTTATATTGCAGAGTGTGGGGTGGCTGAATTTCACAAACCAATTCACTATCAGCTTCTTGTATATGTTTACTAAGTACATTTTCACTATCTTTGATTTGCACTCAATATGTCTTTTAATACATAAAGCCCATATTACTTAAAAAGACAAACTTTTTATCAATTCATCTGTTGATGGATACTGGGTTGCTTCCATCTTTTGGCAAGTATGAATAATGCCGTTATGGTAAGAATAAATTTTTTTAAAAAACCCATGAAACTATACTATACAAATAGTGAACCCCAAGTTAAACCATGGACTATAGTTAATGGTACAATTATAAAAAATGTGCTATCATCAATTGAAACAAGTTAAACCATAGACTATAGTTAATGGTAGAATTATAAAAATGTGCTATCATCAATTGTAACAAATGTTCCACACAAATACAAGACGTTTTTAATAATAGCGAGGTATATGGAAATACTGTATTTTACGTATGATTGTTCTGTAAAGGCATAACTTCTCTAATAAAGAGGAAAAAAAGACAGACTGGGTATAAGTTTCATATTTTCTGCAGATGTTGCTTGTGCTTTAGGAAATGTCATGTTTTAAATATCAAAATAGTTCAGTCCGTTGGTAGGACAGGAATTCCTGGTCAGTAGAAATAAGAATGGTGTCTTTTTGAGTTTTAATGAAAATGAGTGTGATAATAAGTTAGTTATCAAAATGTATGCATTTTTGGTGATGATATGCCTTGTTATATGCAATCAATATTTTGTATATATATTTAATGTATTTGGAGGTGTGAATTATACAATCCTGATCAAACATTTAAGAAATGTAAAAAAAGAAAAGTAGGCAACTGTTTCCATTTAAATAGCCAAGTTCTCATTTTATAAGTTTTCTACCATAGAATATTTTTTTCATAGAATATTGTTAGCTTTTTTAAAGCAAAGAGCACCTTTAAAGTGATAAAAGTCTCTATTCATAATTCAAATACTCATTTTCTTTTGCAGAGTACATCAGAATAGATTTTCAAAACGATAGGAACTCATTTTAATTAAAGTAATCAAATTATATTTACCACCTAAATTAAATGTCCTAAAACCACTCTACCATTTCAATATATACAAAAGGAACATAATGCAAGAATGGCAACTATACATCCTTTACCTTTTTGGCTTTTCCCAGAAAGACTATCTCCTTAGAAGCATAAATGAAAATAATGAAATTATAGAGAACTAATGGTAAGTTATGTAAACATGAATCTGTTCTAGCTTTCTGAAGCTAAGTCTATATTTATATCCACTTACAGCATAACCAGGGGATGAGTGGCTAACTTTTGTCATATCTTCATGATAAATAATTTATTTAACTTTTAAAAAAAATCATTGTTTAGAGTAATTGTCACAATAACAGCCAAAGAAGAAAGTTCTGTAGTAAACTCAAAATTATTGACTGCTAAAAATTATGGAATTTCAGGAGCTAGAGTACCTTTGAGAATGGATATTCATTGGAGAAATTTTTATGGAGGAATTGATAACTGTCAAAGGACTGTTAGCCCAGAAATAGAGGGAGACACGGAGAAAAGCATTGTCCAATTATGCAAAGATGAGATTCAGTAAGGTTAAGTTACATCTGAGTGGTTGCACAGTTAGTGGACAGAAGAGCCAAACAAAAAGCTTAGGTCTTTATCAATTCAGGAAACATAGAATAACATTTTTATCATACTACAATGTCAAAAATCAAAATGAGAGAGACTAAAGGTCTTGTTCCAAATCATGAAAAATTATTTTTGGTAGAGAAAAGTCTATAACACCTGGCCTTCTATGTATTAATGTACTATTCCACATTTCTCACTATAGAAGAAGGAAAAAATTAAAAAGTCACAAAGGCTTTCAATTTACCTGCTTATCAGAATTCGCTAATAGGGGGTTGAATTTATTTAAGAACATTACCAATAGCAAGAGTTTGTGCTGTTTAGAAAAATGATGATATTAATAACTTATGTTTTAAAATTGTCCTATCCTATGTGATACCAAATTAGTGATTAAAGTTTAATCCTTTAAAGGATAATTACAATGTAATTAATATGAAAATAGTTTCTGTGCTCCTGTTATTTTCTCTGGAAGTTTAAATGTTATCATTCAAGTGTGTATGCCTAAATAAGGTAAAATTATAAGTTAAAAATATCCATGACAATATCTTAACTTTTAAGAAATATCTGGATTCTAATAGTCTTATAAATGTCCATTTTGGTGAATTGAGTAGAAGCCAGCTAATAACAGAATGCTTATAACATTATAAATTGAGAAGGACTTGGCAAAGAAGTTTTATTGTACCAAGTCCTACACATCTGAAACATGAATTTTAGATTCCTCTATGGCAGCATAATGTTTTCTTGTGGTCTCCCAAGATGTGCCATGTTTTAGAATCTTTTCTAAGTGTCATAAACCAAGAGACATGACATAAAGCACAACTGATCAAAGAGAGTTGCCAAGACTTATACTTTTAATAAACTTCCTTTATTCCACATATTTGGGTTGCATGTCAAACAATAATATAACTGCTTTTAACACAAAATTCTAAGTATTTCTGAATATTGTCAGTCACCCCTGGTAGAAGTGAGGCAATATCCAAATTCAATTCTACAAATATATATGAAAAATATAATTTATCTATTATTATAGTGGCCAGGTTACAGTTTGGAGACCATACAGTACCACATTATTTTCATCCTTTTAAACAACCATCTAATTGCAGTTTTTCCGATTATCTCAGTTACTTTGTGAAGAAAGAGCAGTATTGTTCAGAATCTTCTCTCCCTGAATCTTCCGTATACAGTCTTATTTTTCCCCCAAGAGCAAGAAGCAAAGGAGCTGTTTCTATATCCTCTGGCAACAGTTTTTAAGTTGCTCAGCTGTATACACTCGTCCAGGTCTTGAGGCATTCCTCTTGGGGTACATTTTAGTGTGGATGGAATACAAAACCCTCTTTCCGCATGCAATAGAGACTTCGACTCTAAGTAGCACTGTTACAACATGTTCAGGCTTTTGCCATAGTAGTAATATTAATATTACTCATAAAACATTAGTAGCCTGGTAGTAGCCATTTTACTCTACGTTAATTACTGTGCTGTGTACATTGTTCAGATTATCTCGTTTAATCCTTAAACGAGGATAGGCGTATTCTTATTTCTCAACTCAACATAACATCTTTAAAGAGGTTAAAAAACTTGGAAGTCACAAGTTAAAAAATACGTCAGAATAGGTATATATAAGGCAAATCTCTCCTCAGATAAAGATTAACGGACTCCAGATCATAAGCTCAATATTTATTAGCTGTGTTTGCCAGAGGTTGAAAAATAGAAAGTAGCACATGTATATTTATTTAATCAAGAACTTCTGTAATGTTATATGTAGTAGGTGCCACAGTTTGGTCCAAGCTGGAATTCAGAACCAGCTCTTGAAAAACTGAGAAGGTGGTGATCCTTCATGGATCACTAGAGAGACCCTTGATATTTTCTGTGTGCTGTAAGCATCCCCAACTTCGTGCTTTTACACGTCTCCTCTACCTAAAATTGCCTTCAGTGTCTACCTTTGAATTTTATCAGTTTTTTCCCAT
>PVKH010026438.1:0-13228 GCA_004027955.1 Chaetophractus vellerosus
CCCCAAATAAATACCCTTTATAAAAGCCAACAGATTTCTGGTATTTTGCATCATCACCCCTTTGGCTGACAAATACAGAATTTGGTACCAGAGAGTGGGGAAGTGTTTTTGCAATCACCAAAATGCTGGAATGGTTTTATAAATGGGTAAGGGGCATTTTTTGGAGGAATTGTGAGATGCTTGGTAGAAAAGACCTACAGTGCTTTGAAGAGACTGTTGATAGTAATATGGACACTAAAGAGACTTTTTATGATGCCTTAGAAATAAATGATGAAGCTGTTTTTGGAAACTGGAGGAAAAGCGATCTGTGTTTTAAAGTTGCGAGAACTTCACAAGATTAACTCCTGGTGTTTTATGGAAGGCAGAAATTGAAAATGTCAAGCCTGAACATTTAACTGAAGAGCTTTCCAAAGTAATTTGGAGAATGCGGCTTGGCTTCTCCTTGCAGCTTATAGTAAAATGTGAGACAAGCAAGATAAGCTGAGGACTGAATTGTTGGGCACAAAGAAACCAGAAACTGATTCTAGAAATTCCAAGCCTCTGGAAATCAAGTCCCCAGACAATAGTGCCCCATTTGAGGACTTACCTAAACTTGGAACTTGTAAATTAGGATTGAAGATACAGTTATCTAGGAAAGACTTGTGGAAAGTCCTACTGTTTGATGGCTTGTACCCCTGCTTCTTGCATATTAAACCAACAAGCTTTTTGAGAGAGCTGTATGAACAAAACCACCACCAGCTTGGACCAAAAGGGAAGGGGGAAATTGAAGGGGAAACGACTTCAAGAGGAAAACCATGGAAACTTAAATCTGGAACTAAGACATCTCCTCCGGCCAAGAGAGGAACCCCAACCATGTTTACAGAGAGGGTGAGTTTACCCTAGCAGTTGAAGAGGTTGGATGTTACCACCTGATGTTCAGGGAGAGTTTTGCCACCCCAGGGTACAGAGAGGGTAGAGCACATTCCCCAGGGATTAGGGAGGTTGAGGTCAATGCATCATTGGTCTGAGAGGGGTGGGACTGTCCCCCATGAATTAGGGAAGGCCAGGTCACCACCTTGTTGCTCTGAGAGGTGGGGCCTGTATGTTAAAGGTTAGGAAGGATGTTGTCTTCACTTCACTGTACTAGGGCAGTTAAGACTCTAACCCAAAGATTGGGTAAAGTGTGGTCATCTCCCCCACACTCTTGGAGGGTGAGGTCTGGAGCTTGGTCAACACCCAGATGCTTTGATGAGGGTGGAACCAAGAAAATGGCCATTGGGCAAGACTGTGGAAAGGGTGGGTCCTCATGAGGCCCCAGGGAGAAGAAACCATCATCTTAAGAATGACTCTGTGACTTTGAAATTGAATGGAGTATGCCCTGCAGGTTTACTGAACTGTTGAAGACCCATGACTCATGTTTCCCTCCCAATTTCTCTTTATGGTAATGAAAATGTTTATCCTTTGTCCATTTGTGTATTGGAAGCAGATAAATGGTTTTGTAAGTTTCAGAGGTCTACAGCCAGATGGGACTTTGCCCCAAAGCAAACCGTATTTCTTTAAATTGATTCTGATATGATTTTATACTTGCACTGTTACTGACTTAAAGTTTTTGAATTGTAATGTATTTTTGGAATTCAGAGTGTGGAGTATACCAGTTTGATACTGTTTATGAATTCCAAAAATAGAAATTAGATTATGTTTGTGAACTAGTCTTTTCCTCTGGGTATATTATATTGGATTGGATTCAGAGGTTTCACTTTTATTTGATTAAATAATGATGAAGGCTTTGATTGGGTCATGTCAGAGAAACCACACTGCCAAGAAGGGAGGTTGGAGTTTTGAGCTTAAGCCCTTGGAAGTAAACATGAAGGAGAAGAACAAAGAGGAATAGAAATGGCTCCATTGACATGGCAGAAGCCCTGGGAAGACAGACAAGCTGTTTGCCTCATAGTTTTCACCTGGCCTTGTAGAGAGACTAGAGCAGCTGAGCCCAGAGAGAAACAAGCTCTAGGAGAGAGGTGAGACCTATCCCAGCCTGTAGGTAATATTGGAAGAAGCTGGGACCATGGAGCCTTAAGAGGAAGAGGAAGACTGAACCCTCACAGACATTGCCCTCTATCTTACATCAACATGTGGCAACAGACTTTGGTGAGGGAAGTAACTTACGCTTTATGGCCTGGTAACTGTAAGCTTCTACCCCAAATAAATACCCCTTTATAAAAGCTGACAGATTTCTGGTATTTTGCATCAGCACCCCTTTGGCCGACTAATACAATATGGTAGTTCTAGGCTAAGCAATGAGGATGTGAAGATTGATCATTGAATTGAAAGAGGGCATAGTCCAGTAGATAAGATGAATGTACATTTATGATGGTATAAGAAATGCTGTAACGAGTGGGCAGAGTACACAAGTAGGACTAAGGAGGGAGAGATGGATTCTGATGGTGCTTTTTAATACATTTTGGATGAATGGCTGCAACAGCTTCAAATTTTGTCTATTGAAGGTTTCTGGCTCTTTTCCTGATGGCCCACTCAGACATTGGTGGGGCCTCTGAATGATTCTGTTGCCTTTTTGGGTATGGAGTAAAAATGTTCATTCTCCTCTAATTGAAGAGTACATTGTGGAATTTCCAAAAGACAGGCTAGAAGAAGTTCTAGGTCATCATCTTACATTTCAACAAAAACAAAACAAAATACCTGAACAGTAATAAAATCTTTATCTATGGTGGCTAACCCAAAGTAACATTCTTTTAAGTGAATAAAAGAGGGGTCTTCAGTGTGAAAAAGGTGGATAGAAAAATATTATTTAAAAGATTATTAAAATGAGAGGTCTTTGTTGTTTCAAAGTATAACACTTTGTTTTTACTACAACATAGCATATCTAGCTCAGGTGAGAAATATAATAAAACAAAAATATAGAAGACAATCTTTAAATCAATACCAGGACAATATTTCTGATGTGATTCCAATATTTGCTATAGTATATGATATATTTTTTCTCTCCATTCATCATTTTTTCTGTGTTTTTAAGCAATAATAATAGGGACGAAGAGTCAGCTAAAACATTTAACTTAGTTGACAAATCTTTGATAGTTTATGCATTTCCAAAATTCAGTACTTTACTACCAGGATTATGAATTTAATCAAACACAGCCTAGTTTCAAGAAAGGAAAATAACCTTATTGAAGGAAAAAATTCACTGCAGCCTTCTTCACGAGTAACACTTAAAAACTATTAAGTACATTAAAATCCAATTTAACACCTAGCAGAACCTAATGAACAATGGGACTGCTCAGTGAATAATAATGCAGAATATTACTGGAGAAAATGCTTAACTGTTAAAATTTCTCATAACTCAAAATGGTTACACAAATTAGGGAGAGAAACATCTGTTGATCAAAAGACAAATGAAATTTGTTTACTGAAATAATTTTTGTTTGGGGTTGCATTTTTTAATTGTTCCTTATTTAATTATTCATTCTTCCACTTTATTTTGAAACATTCCAATCCTCTTTTTTTTAAGTTTTGCTTATTGAATTTAAATGGAAAATCTTTAGACTATATCTTTGTGCAGTTGACCAGTCTGCTGTTTAGTAAATTGTGATAGTCTGTTGTATGATAATTAACTAGAACATCAACCATGAAATGACCTATTTCTGCAATTAAAATGATCAGAAATATAGGTTCATAATTTGGCAGCCCATTAATTCCAGGCAATTAGATGTCATAGTACATTCAGGTGAGTTCTGGCCTCTGTTGTCCAGTCCTAAATCTATAACATTTTTCAATTTATTTTCTGTGTCAGAGCAAACAAGTAATTTATCTTTTACTTACCTGATTTTATTCATCTGAAATGGGGATGCTAGGGTTTAGTGTATCATTTGTCATGAAGTGTGTTAGTCATTGTTTGTAATAGCTACCTTTCATCATCCATTCATTAATTTATTCACCTATGTGTTTGTTTGTTCATTTATCCATTCATTCAGTAAGTCAATCTTTTTTTTTTATTGTTCATGAGAGAATATTTTCACATTTATTCTGTTAACAAGTCTATCCTCCACCACAGGATTCACTGTGTTATACAGTCTCATGATTTTTACAGTCCATTCAAAGTGTACACTCCATGGCTGTCACATTCATCACAGAGTTGTGCTGTCATCACCTCAGTCAATTTTAGAATCTTTCATTACTCCAAATGGAAAAATCCCATAACTTTTTATAACCCCCATTTTTGTCCCTTAGAATTAATATAATATCTTCTTTACCATTGCTGCAAAAAAACTACAATGGTACTGTTAATTATTATCCATGAGTTACATTAATTATAATTTTCCTATATATCACTATATGCTTAACACTTTGTAAAGGAAATACAGTCAATCTTGAATCCATCCATTCACCCATTCACCTATCCATCTATTCAATAAAAGTACATTGAGCAAGTATTTATATGGCCATCCCAATGAATAGCTCTTAAGCCCATGTCAGCATAAGCGTTATCCTTAGTTGAGCAACTCTGTAGACCCCTGTGTTCTGTTAGGAATTGCCAGACCCAGCAATTCTCCCCTTATATATATTCCACAAAGAGTTGAAAACAAGTACTCAAACAAGTACTTGTATATGAGTGTTTATAGCATTACTATTCACAATAGCCGAAAGGTGGAAACAACCTGTATGTCCATCAGTAGATGAATGGTTGTACAAAATGCGGTTTATGCATGCAATGGCATATTACTCAGCCTTTAAAAAGAATGAAGTATTGCCACATATGGATAAACTTTGAAAATATTAGGCTAAGTGAAGTAAGCCAAACAAAAATGGTCACATATTGTATGATTCCATGTATATGAAATATCCAAAATAGCAGTCATTTAATTTTATGCTTTTAGAGTTTACATAAAATTTGTTTTAATGCATTAAATGAAAACCAGCTAGATTTCAGGGATATGAATAGTATTCCTTATGCTATACATGTTATTTTTATCCTGCTTCAGCATTCAATGAAATTATGTCAATACAATGTCTAATATTTAACAATAGCCTACTGTGTGTTATGTGTTATATCAAGAACTTTGCACTCATTGTTTTATTTAATCCTTAATCAACTTATGATATATGGACTATTATATTATCCCTATAATGTGGGTGAGAAAATTGAAACTTAAAGGGATTAAGTAATTTTTCCTGGACCAAAAGGCTGATGTCAGAGACAGGATATGAATCTTAGACTGTCTGACCAGTGTTGTGTTCTGTGTTCTCGAAATGAAGCTTTTAAATTTTTATTTTATTAAAAAATGGGAAAAAGCCAATAAGACTTCAATAATATTAAATTTTGACTGTATATTGAGTTTGCATGATGTTTGGAAGGATATATATATATGTGTGTACATGAATGCTTGTGCATAATATATATTGCATAAGATATTGTATATTTCATAGTGTACATATACTTACAATATACTATATATACATATATGCACACATGTGCTCACACAAATACACATACATACAGCTATACATGTATGTCCAACTTAGGTAACAGCATTTTCCCAATTTTCTAATTGGCCAAAACAACTTTTCTGTAAAATACTGAATGATGACAAATCTCTAAAATCACCAACTTGTACAGAAGCACCAATAAAATGAAGCCTTTAGATACAGAGAATAATGAATTTAATTGAGGCCAAAAAAATTAAGAGAAATAGTTCTAATCCATTTGAGCATCTGAGAAAGTTTCACTTGTACCCACCCACATGCCGGTTTATCTCTGAGGAAAAGAAACCAACTTCCATCTTTCATTTCAATTTAAAAGTTCAACTGAATATTCATATTGTTTCTCCTTTTACTTTTCAAGTTTAAATATTAAAACATCAAACAACCATGGACATAGTTTCTGTTTAAAATTCCCTTCAACTATATGATTTTAAACTGAGTCTCTCTGTCTAGCCATCTCCAAAAAAAAAAAGAAATCAAATCACATGGCCAAGAAGCAAAAAATGAGTAAGAACATTCTTAGGCGTTTTCAAAATTTGGTGGAGGCATTGGTGTAAGCCTTTTAACTGAGCAGACTTTACCAAATATAATGAATGACAGAAGTTTTAAATTATGACTTTTCATTAGCCTCCTTTCTCAACATAGATGATTTGTTTAGGTTTATACCATAGTTGCTATACTATTCCAGAAGTTCGGTAATATCTAAGCGCTTGTTTACCTCTTTAACATATCTCTTGCCCTCTGTCCCAGGTTGAGCGCTGTTAGTCTTGAATCTGCAGTTCCCTATCCAACTGATGGAAGCCTCGCGGCAGCTGTGGAAGTTTGTCAGTGTCCACCAGGATATAGCGGTTCTTCTTGTGAAGTAAGTATGCAAGAATATATCTTCAGGGCGACCCAAGTTCCTTCAATATTGCTTTCAGTAAAGGAAACTAAAAGAGTTCAGTTTGCCCATCGGTGATTGCATAAATAAATGATGGCCATGACCTAAAGAAGTTACTTGAATGTCTGCCAGAAATTCCTGGCTTTCAAAGAGTGCTAATAACCACATAATGTCGCCTTGAAATTGTGTTTCTTTTTAAGACATTGTGCCTCAATATAACTGAAAATCCTATGTTCTATAAGTGTTTGTCCCTTTATTTCATTGATTGCATACTGGATGATAGCAGAATAATATTTCAAAATATTTTCATTTCTCCCTCAGTGGTTATCAGGGATTTAGCACTAAAATTATCTAACTTTTCTCCCATTTTTTGAAATCTTGTGTGCTGTACTTTTTCTCCGTGTTATTCCCATATATATAAATAACCAAGTCACAATCATCTGAAGCATACAATCTTCAGAATGTCAAGAACATAAAATATAGAAGAAATAAATTGAACTGGAAATTCCCTACAGGTTTTTTGTTTTTGTTTTTGTTTTGTTTTAGTATCTAAAGTTTGAGATATTTATCAGCTTCTCAATATTCTAAATTTATGATAAGATTAATGTTTTTTTCCTTAATACCACATTGTATCATTGTAAGGTAATACTTTTTGCTTACTTCTGTGTGTTTTCTTGTAGGTAGCTTGAAAATTAGTTTTACTTGAAACCTGGTCAAAAAATGTAAACAGCATTTCCCTGATAGAGGGCATGCCTTACAGATAAATAGGAGCTTAAATTCTTCACAAATAGTGCATTTAAGGAATCATCTGAGTGTACCAAGATGTTCCACTTCAGAACACTACCACATTATGCCATTTATAGAAATTCTCTAGGCACTGCTTTGTCAGTTCTTTTATACTTTAAAATAATGCGTGCTTCCAGAGATTACACAGGGCGAAGAGTCATGTTCGTGACAAATATGTTTTCTCTAACTGGGCTCAGAGTCACCAGTTTAGAAATGAAGCTAAATGTAATTCATTGAAGTGCTTGCTTTTCCAAAATTCATGTAGAGAAGAGAAACTTAATAGTGGACATGAATTAGGTATGTCAACACAAATTTGATTTAAGTTGTAGTGCCATATTTGATTAAACGAATTCTTTTATTAAAAGCCTTGCAGTTTTGATTTCAAACCGGAAAGCTCCCTTTGAACCTTTAAAGTTCCCATCTCATTTGGAATAATAAATACCTTGGTTTTATTATTGTCTTAATACTTATTCCCACGTTGGTTATTCTCAGACCTCTTCATCATTTTTTATACAAGTTCTAAATGCCCACTGAATATAAAATGGTCTGAAAATCATTTAATTGGATATCCTGATTTTTTACTTCCTTTCTTCAAAAATATTTATTAATGTTGTTTGATTAATTCTGCACTAGATGCTGAGGGGATTATCAAGAAGTATATGGCATAATCCCTGTTCTTAAAAGGCTAACAATCTGTTTAGGGAGACAGAACAAATACCTATGAAAAATTGGATCACAGCACTATATAATTAAGAGACCAGTAAGTGGTACAGAACATAAGTGCTGTAATCATTCAAAGAAGTAAGCTATTCCAGTGGAGAGAGATGTCATAGAAAGTAGCCTGGAGTGGCAAATCTCAAATTGGATGCTAAATAATGGTAACAGTTAGATAGGAGATAGTAAGAGAGAAGTATGCAAGTGTGGAAAAGAATCAGAACAAAGAAGCAGAAAGGTGAGGTAATAAAAGGTTTCTGTGCCGGTCACAAAATAATTGTTTGATAAATAAAGTTGCTCTGAAATTCATAAAAGAACTTAGTTGAATGAGGAGACAATGACTTCTGGAACTCTGGAGTTTCTCTCTGATTTCTCCATTCATTTTACTCTCCCATAATGCCTTCCTTGCTTTATCAAAATGTTCTGTCCCTTGACCAGACCAGCTATTCTCTAGCCCTGTCCTTTCCTCATAGCATTTGTTTTTTTAATTGATCTTGGTTCACAAGGCCAGTCATTCTAGCTTTGTTCTCAAAAATATCCTAGGATCCCTTAAAAGCTGAGTAAACTTCAATTTACCATTAATGTCTTAATTCTAGGTTGCTTATAACAACTACTTAAAAAGACATGAGACGACATCAATATAAAATCATTTTCTTTAACTTCATTGGGGCTGCAATGCTGTTCCTCATTTCTACTTGACTCCTTATACATCTCTCCACAGTTAATCTTTCAAATGTTTTCTCGCTTTACTAGTGCCATCATAATTTATTTCACTTGACAGGTGAGACAGGTGGGGAAGTAAAAGCAAAGTGAAGTACCAAAAAAAAGGGTTTCAATCTAAATATCAGTTTCCTCTTCTGTATGATGGAAATGATATTAATGACCTCATAAAAGTGTTCATACCTTCATTTAGCTAAAAGATATATAACACATCTATTTTGATACAATCCAGACCCCAGACAAGGAGAATAATGTCATGAACAACACAGATATGGTGCCTGCCTGCAAGGATATTACATTTATTGGTGGGCTAGAATATTCCAGAAAGTAAGTTTAAAGAAATGTGATAGAAGCCGTGAAGAAAATAAATAGGGTGCCATGATTGGAAAAGTGAGAGTTGGCATGGGGAAATGGGCTGGAAGGACCTGCATTATAAAATGTCAGGGAGAGCCTCTCTGAGGTGGTCAGCTGTGTAAAGAGAGCTAGTGAGGAAGTGCAGTTGGGCTTGGAATATGCAAGGACCCGAGACATGGCAAGTATGACTAGAGCTTGGTAAGCAAAAGGGAGAGTGGCACAAGAAGTGATTAGAGAAGCCAGTCATTCAGAACCTTGACTGCGTGTTAAGATCTTGGGGTTTTATTCTAAGTGCAGTGGAAAACCATTGGAAGACCTTAAGTAGACTAGTTCTCATGACCTGAGTTACATATTTTTTAAAAGTCATGAGCACAGTGTAGAGAATATATTGCAAGAGACAAAAGTGGTACAGAGGAGAGCAGTTGGTAGGCTATTGCAGTAGCACATTAGTGATGATAGTAGTTTGTGTCAGGATAATGCAGGGGATGTAGAACCATGTGGGCATATTCTATATATTGTGGTAGTAGAATCAACGGGACTTACTGTTAGATTGCATGCCGAGGAAGGGATGAAAGAAAGGAAGGTTTAAGAGTGGGTCATAGGATGCTGACTTAAGCAATTGGATGTAGTACATCTGAAGACTGACAAAGGAAGAGCTTAGGGTTGGGGGAAAGGCCAAGAGTCTATTTAATAAATATTAGGGTTGAAAAATCTGTGAAATGAGGAGGCCAATGTTCAGTTTGAATATGAATGTTTGGAGCTCAGAATGGCTGTCTGGTTTAGTGAAATGTATTTGGAAGACCTTATTAACTGTAGGACTAAATAAAATTACCCCAGAGAGAGTGTGAAAGAGAAGAGGGAGGTGACCAAGCCCAAGTCCTGAGGAGCTTCTGACAATGAGAGGTAGGTTTGGCTACCTGGCAGTTGGTGAAACTTACAAGAGCAGTTTGAACAGAGTGATGCTGATGCCAGCTAGGTTAAAATGGCATTAAATCTGAATGGCAAGTGAGAAGGAAAAGAACAAGTATAGACAACTCTTTAGAATAGTTTTACTGAAAAGAAAAAACAGGTTGGGACTGGAAAGTTATGTGATGTTAAGGATGTGGTTTTCTTGCTTTTGTTACTTGTTAGTTAATTTCTAATAGTTGATACTGGATCATATTTTTGTGTTGATGACAATGATACAATAGAAAAAATAAAGCTATTACTGATGCAGCAGAGGGAAGGAATATAGGGAAAATAACACAGTGAAATTCAGATTGCCGGGGGAGTGATGTTCCTTTGAGAGGAGGAAGAAGCTTGCAGGCCTCCTCCTACCCTCCCCACCCCAGTCCCATTGTTTCATAGGGGAATGTGGCAAAGATTCATGGAGATACTTGTATGCTTATGAGCTTGGGAGGGAAAAGATGGAACTTGCCTTCTGATGGCTTATATTTTCTCTGTGACTGAGATGAAATCCCTGGCTAAGAGTAGTGTAAGGAATTGGGAAGTTTGAGGAAAGAGGGTGCAGTATGTACAGTTCTCTTGGAAAGTATAAAAAACCTTATTATGGAAAATTTCATTTATATCTTTCCTGACAACAGAAAATCAGTTCTCTGCCTATTCTCAGCATCAGTAATTTCTACCACTTTTTGGGCATGTAGCTTCATCAGTTTTTAGAGCTTTATATTTCAGAAGGAAATCATTTCTGTAATGAATCTATGGTGACAAAAATTTTAATGGGAAAAATTATTAGAAAGAGTTAGAAAATTAACACCTTTTTTTGCGCTGTCAAAATTAAGGGGAAAGTTGCTTTTTCTTTCCTTTCAGATATGAAGTATCAGCAAATCCCTTTTTTATGTGTTTGTTATAGATGTTCAAATATAAGAGTCTTCATATCCTGAGGCAGAAGGTACATTTCCAACAATACACAACCCAATACTACACATTTTATTACTTCAGTGGTTTCTCTCTTGTTTCTGTTTTCAACTAGAAAAAAATAGCTTTTTCATGATATATTATGTTGTATTTAACAGTCCAGAAATATAGTTAATAACCTACAAAATACAGTTCTAACTTCAGGGAGATCATAAACTCCTAGAAGGCAGCAATATTTACCTTAGATTTACTTTGCATCCCATTCTAGTTTGCAGTAATCCACACATAGTGAAACTTAAAGAGTGACGGTGAAGTTACAGCAGGCACAAAAACACAGGTTATCTAAGACACAAGCATTCTGTTTTAACCAGACCTCTGTTTATAAAAGAAAGTGTTTCACATTTTAAAAAAGGAATGATGAATAGAGACAAAGTTATAGTAATGACATAAAACAAAATGTTAAGCAAAAATATGGTAAATAAATCAAACAGTTTTGTGAAAATTTGAGAAAGCATAGTAGTATGGTGAGAAATTAGAATGAAATAAATGACTTATGTATGCTTGAAATTTTAGCTGTTTATGTGGTCAAGCATAAAAGCAAGGTGCTTCCTTTCTCCCAAATGACTTTCAAGGTTTTCTGAAAGTGAAGGAATAAAGGACAGTTCATATTTTAGAAAGGCAGTAGATTCCAGAAAATCAAAATTGCTTAGGATGATATTGGGTGCTCTCTCAGCTAAGGTTATCTGAAGGGTCCTTCTATATTTACTGCTTTTTTCCTCAGTATGTTTCCTATTTTCTTGTCTTTGCTTTTTACTTTGAGACTGTCATATTTCAGTTCTTTATATCTCTGCTTTATTTTACCATTTCAGAAGAGAAACCAAGCTAATGCTTCTTCTAATCTCATACCTGCCAAAAACGTTAAGGTCAGTACAAAGTAGTGTGAGAAGGGATAGCTGTGTAGCAGTGTTTCAATAATGTCAATTCTTTGACATTGCACATTTGCTGAATTTGCTAGTGAAATTATTTTCTTTTATCCAAAAAGACACTTACAATTAAATCCCAAATACTGACAGAAACAATATCTTCTTTTCAGTCTTGTTGGCCCAGACACCGACGAGTTAACAGCACTATTTTTGGTGGCATCTGTGAACCATGTCAGTGCTTTGGTCACGCAGAGTCCTGTGATGACATCACCGGAGTGTGCCAGGTAAGCGCCTCTGCCTGCTGGGATGCTGATTGACAATGCTGAGATCAACTCAATAGAGCCTGCAATTCAGTTACTACCTTTGAGACCTTAAACACTTGAGTCAAGAAGTGATTTGACAGAGATCTTTATATTGAACTGAGCGGGAAGCTGAGAATGCCCTTTCATATATGTCGTCCTGACTAGCAAGTATTAGGAAGTGTTTATTCATATTAGTCTAAGAATTGACTTAGGATCACATATCATTATAAAGCAAAACTAATGACTGACAGGCATATCTACCATGAGTAGATACCCTTCCATAAATCTACCAAAAATAGGTATCCCCATGATATGAAAAGTGTAAAATATAAGCTTTGTAATAGACATAATTCCGTTTTATTCACATTGAAAATGAGAACATACTGTGTGTAAAAATGTTCAACATTTAACTAAATGCAAAGCTTCATAAATAGAATAAAAAAATAATAAATATATACAGTACATGTTCACCAGAGCTGCTTACTCCTTCAACAGAAGTCTATCCTTTTAATGGAGAAAAGCTCTACAAAGGGCAAAGCACTTCCCATCCTGATAAGAAACCTTTGGATTGGTGAATTACATTGAATAGATCATTCTGATGAACTCAAGGGCATTTTCGTTTTATATAGTCTAACATGGCACCAAGCTTGAAACGCTTCTCATTTCATTAGTCTTGCAGAAACACAATTTGAAACAGTGCCAATTTAGGAGGATATCATACTTCCATTTCCCTGTAGAATTTAAGGCAGACTCTGTTATCTCTATTTCTTAATGTTCTTTCCCTGGCTCATTTTTATCCTTTTTCGTCTATGTATAAGCTTCTGGAAAAAGGCCAAAATGAATATTCAGGGCTTTTTTATTTTCAATGCAACTTGGCATTTAGTTGTATTGATGCTCTTTCTGTTTGTCTATATCAGATTTTTGTTTAATTGTATTGCTGTATAAAGCATGATAGCCTTAATTTGTGGATCAGTAGATTTTTCAAATGGCATTTTTATGACTAGAAAGACTAAGTGATTTTCATTTTAATTATACCATAAGTCTTTTAAAATGTACATTGGGACAATTATTGAATTACCTTTAAACACTTCACTAATATGCAACAGGAAATATTCAGCTCCAAACTGATATGGATCGCTTTGCTTACACCTAAAAAGACAAAAATGATAACACAATACTGAACTTACAGTGTTCTCGATGGTAATATTTCACTTTGATTT
>PVKH010026439.1:0-13209 GCA_004027955.1 Chaetophractus vellerosus
TTAGTAAATTCAATTTACTTTCCCCCTTCTCAGTTGAGAAGCAGCATGTTTCTCTTCCGTCTTTTGTCCTGTTGTCTCTTTGTTCTCCTCTCTTCTCTCTTCATTCTTGACTTTGCTACCCTTAACTGGCTTGTATTTTATATTAAGGCCTGAAGAGGCACATATTTGGGAATATAGTTCATGTTTCTATAATCATATCAAATTGAAGAATTGAAGCTGTGTGCTTGGGCCAGAACTTAAAAAATGACTTACTTCAATTTGAATTTTTGTCCTTTGGGGCTCTAGAAATTAGGACATAATCCAATGGACACAGAAGTATGTAGGGAAAGAAAATATTTTCATTTTTTACCATTATGACTTGTTTTTAGTCTAGAAGTTAATCGATTCACAATGTTGTTCTCTCATGTGTAAATTGAAGTTTATTCTAAATAATGTACCTTTTGGTAGAAATGTTATAAGGGTCTTATCCTTAAACAGTGAAAAGTACACAGTAAAGAAATCAGGAATGTTTATAACATCATTGATATAAATGAGTTTATTATCAAGCGCAAGATTGGGTTTGGCATTTTTAGCCTGTGAACTTACTGTGCACAAACACATTGCTCTGGCTTCATGGTAAACCAGATTGTGTTACCGTGGGCAGGTGGCTGAATCTCACTCAGGTAAGGAAGAGCATGTCGGTCCAGATGACTCTTGGGTCTTTTCCAGCTTAAAAATTTCCTTATCTTTATGACTCCTAGAATATGCCATAAATAAGATACTTACAAAATGTTACTAATATTATAATGTGCTTAATGCCATTTAAGTCAGCTTTGTACATGTGTGGCTCCATTCATAAAAGGGAACAAAGAAGCAATCTAAATCATGCCCGTAAAGGAAAACTCTACAAGTATAAACTCTACTACAAGTATAAACAGCGTTACACAACCCTGTATAAAATAGATCTATACGAAGACGTTTTAAATCAAACAAAACCCTATGAAGATGATTCTCTGATTATTATTGCATTAGTCTCTAGATTGCAGGAAAAGAGCCTCCGAACACTAATCACGGTTTCTGTAGTTCTAATCAAGTAAAAGCAGCTAGAAAATGTCCATTTGTAAAATTCATCTAACTCCAGGGGGCGCTGCTGTACTGTGCATCGGATTTGGTTTATTGATGAAAGCTTAAGCAAGATTTCATTAGAGTTCTGCAGGTTTCAGATACAGAAAAAGCACATAAACTATTTATAATCAATTTAAACTTTGAGAAAATTAGGTAACTGTGTAAAATATTTATATGCAGTTTTTGGAAATGAATGTTTCTTTTGTTGGGAAGAGTATCTGTCATTCTGCAGCAACTAACTATGGTTGTGGGTAGGAGAGTTTTTATTAACTTTTACAGTCAAGGTCTTGTGAAGGACAATATATAGTTCTGTTATGGAATTATTTAAAGCATTCTGTCTTAAAATTCAAAATATAAATAAAAATGGCCTAGATAGTCTTGGACAATGTGATCTTTTAATTGTCATTGCTATATTCAGTAATCTCAAATCAGAAGGCATCTGTATAGTTATGTAAACTATGACTTATGGCATCTTTTAAAAATAAAGAACTTCAAAAACATCAGCAGTTTAAAATAATCCCGAAGGTAAGTTACCTCATGTATCTTATTAAACTGTGAGAAATGAGTACTGTCAAGGTGAGAGTCAAGTACAGAAGTCAAGTTCAGCAGCCTCATAGGTTTTAAAAGCCTGTTTAAAAAAATACTTTAAGAAATGAATTGTGTCATTTAAGCTATTATAAATGGATTATGAATACCTAAAATCTTAAATTAGCTTAAAGCCAAAATCGGAACTAGAAAATATAAATATTGGGTCTTTTTTAAATTTTATTTTTATTGTTTTAAATTTTATTTTGAAAGCAGCTTTAGAAACTTGAGAGAACAACTTTTAGTTAAAACAAAACAAAACAAAACAAAAATACAGATTGCAGACATTTTAACTATTATTGTCTATGCCCATGTACTTCTTGCTGTGTGGCATTTTTAAGTATAGGAAAGATTCATAAAACACTGCAAGCTAATGAAGTCATTTGAAGACTGACAGAATTTTTTAAATGTGCATGCAAGTTTAGCTTGACCATCACTCACTGTTAAAGCATCAAGAAATGTTAGCTGCTATTTTCAAGCTAAATAGAGGTGACTTCCAATGGCCAAAAATTCCTTAAGTTAAAATTAGAATTCTATTTAAACTGTAGTAACATCTGGCCATTTTCTAGTCCATGGCCAGCTCATAAAAATTATAATATACCACCATATGAATAATTAGATTTTTTCCCATCAATCATTGTGTATATATAGCATGATTTTCCATTTACATGGATTACTCCAACAGCAATGTAGAAGAAGGAGGGACTAGAATAATAACTCTATGATGGAGGGGACTTTTTTTATTCACACTCATTCCTAGAATGGAACCTGACACATAGTGAGTGCTCTAAATATTTATAGAATGAGTGAGTAGATAGATAAATGAATGAAGAAGTGAAGCTGCTGGGGAGGGGAGAACCACAGGTTTGTCATCTTTAGTCTATTAGGAGGAGTTTACAAGCAAGAATGAAATTCTGGCTGTATGCTTTGGGACAGGCTTCTAAACCTCTCTTGCCTCAGTGTACTTGTCTATAAAGTGGAAAAATAATAGGACACTCTTCATATATTATTTTAATGTGAAATAAAGTGATTAGCACTGTGCTGGCAATATGGTGGGCTCCAGCAAATGTGAGTTTCCTTTCCCAAAGAGGGATTCGTGGACTATACACCCCAGTTAACAACTGCACTGTCTCAGATATCCTACCTCTACAACTTCCTAACCTAAGCCTGGAGAAACGGGGAATGACCTTGAAGAGCCTTATAGGTTTTGCCAAAGAGCTTAAGTTTTATCCTGAAGCCTATATGGAGCTGAATGAATTTTAACTTTGAAGTGTTGATGGATTTTAACACACTTAACAAATGGATAAAATGATACAATTTTTTAAATGGTCCCAAATTTTCATTTCTTGTTAATTATCTGCACTGGTAATGTTGCTTCTGGGATAATTCAAGTATTGGTCACACATAGATATATTCTACATCAGCAAAGGTATACAAATAGAGATATTTATGTGGCAATGCTTAAATGTGACAAAGGCAATGATATCATTAAAACTGGACGACTTTCAGCTGCCCTGCTTTGCATTGATATTTGCAGGATCTTCAAAATAGGAAAAAGATGTTATGTGAGAATAAGAGATATTTGAATTGGAAAATAGGATCTTAAATCATCTTGTCTGTCATACTGTCAAGGTAGGATTTCTTTAACCAGCTCCATGAGTCAAGATATATAAATGTAAAAAGAAAAATTTAATATTTTTGACTATTATTATTTTATTCTTTAAGGGGCTGAGACTTAATATGTGCTTTATTTGACATTTTAGTCCTTTCATACTTATATAGGTTTGCTTTGATTAAATTTTTCCAACAGGTTTACTTTAATAAATGACTTTTTCTTTTTGCCATGTTTAGTATATGAATTTTCTCTAATTTTCTGTACTTTACACTACAGTAATACTATCTGGTACAATAATGATTGTAAGTAAAATGGAGTCTTTCCAGTATAAAATCTGATAATGTTAGAAGCCTGATGAGACACAAATAGTTAATATAATATATAAAAAACAATGCCCTCAAACTTTGTTTCTATTTTTAAATGATTGAAATTACAAAGGTTAGTGTTAAAACTTAATAGTTAATTGGAAATTCAAACTATATATATGAAAAGCAACACTGAAAAGTCAGATATTTTTAATTCTACTTGTCTTAATTAAATCTCTGACTTTCACCACTGTTCTAATGACAGCCAAAAAGAGGCTATGCAATTATTCTCCAGTATCAATCGCAAAATTATCCAGATACCACTCAAAAAATGACAACTACATTTATGTTCTCTGATTTAGCATCCTATATGAGTTTGTATAATCCTAAGTGCAGTAACAAAGAAATAATCAAGTTTTAGTGACCTAACTCAATTATTCAGTCTTGCTCAATAGTGTAATGCTTTCATGTTTTAATTCTCCATGCAGTGATTTAGGGTCTTAGGATCCTTCCATCCTAAGTCCTCTGCATCTGGCCAGAAGATGAGGGAATAAACAACAGGGAATAAAACACATACAGAAGAGTCTTGCATCTCTCATATATTCTGAACAGTAAGTGACACAATTCACTTCTCATGTTCATATTCTATTGGTGAGAAGTAGTTCTATGGCACCACCTAGATCAGAGGCTGGCAAACATTTTCTGTAAACAGCCAGACAGTAAATATTTTAGGCTTTGTAGGCTAAATGGTTTCTGTCATAATTACTCAACTCTGCTGTATAGTATGAAAACAGCTATAGACAATACATAAATGAAAGGGAGTGGCTGTGTTCCAATAAGACTTTATTTGTGGACACTGAAATTTGAATTTCATGTAATTTTCAAATATCACAAAATATTTTATTTTTCTCAAAATATAAAAATGTAGAAACAATTCTTTGTTCCTGGGCCCATAAAAATCAGGTGGTGGACTGAATTTAACCTGTGGGCCACAGTTCCCTGACCTCTTACCTACGTGCAAAGTGGCTGGAAAACGTCCCTCCTGAACTGCTGCCTTTAGTTAAAACTCTGCATCATTTTGGTGGACAGCCAGCAGTATCTCCCTTGGTCCTTCGCTCTGACCACCACATATTGGTGCATGTCCCCTTTTTTTTCTCCTATAGAACACACTCAGCTCCTTCCCAAAGCAGACAACATGAAATCTTTTGCAGTTACTATATCCACCTCAAAGTCAGTGATCTCTGTGTGATGCTCAGTCCTTTCCATCTGATCTGGTTGTAGCTACTCATGTTCCAGAGAACCATAAGCCAAGAGACAGCCCCAAGCCTCAATATAAATGGATGGAGCAGGAAAAGGATACATGCAACAAAAAAAGCCCATTCAAAAAAGGGAGCAATTGACACTCACACCAGACACAGATCCATAGCAATAATGAAAAGTGGCTAAGCCATCAATTGTGGCACCTCTGTCTTGGCAGTATAGAGGGTCTCTTGAATAGATGGGTTCTCTTGGGGAGCAACTTCCCTGTCCATTGCTCCTGGGCTCACCTTGTTGTACATATCGTAAGTGGACTTTGGAGAGTATGTGCTCCTTTGGGGTGGCAGAGCATTCACATACTGCTTCACGTTGTTATAAGTTCTGGAGCCCAAGATGTGTTTTCTTGTCACAGGCTTTTTTGCTCCAGGCTTGTATTTTTCTTATCAATATACTTCCATCAAAATTTAATTAACACTGATTCATTTGCTTTCAGTCTTGTCCATGTCAGTAACTGCATACAACATTCTTTCCTTGACATAATTCTGAAACCGATTTTATTTCTTTGTTTCTTTTCCTCTTACACTTAATTTAATGTTATGTGTAATGTTAAGTATAATCTTTCAACTTAATGGCAGCTACCTTGAAGCCAGCTGAGTAATAAGCTCAGAGAGATGAACCATCCTTTGAATTCATATTTGCTACATGGTTGAGGTCTTATATTTAGCTGAAATATCTTAAGGAACTTGTGTTCCTCTAAGCATTATATCTTCTATTTCTGATTTTTTAGCTTTCAGAAGAGGTCAGCTTTTCCAAACCTTAGCATCTCCATTTTCTTATATTTGCATTCCCTTCCATCTTTATTTTCAAACCAGCCAATTATTTTCTGAGCTCTTCTATTTGCCTTAACCCAACATACATATTTCTCTGGCTATTTCCAACCTATTTCCTAGTGCTAGAAGAATGTAGAGAGATGGCATGTATTTCACATTAATTTAGGTGAGAGTTTCAGCAATGTTTTCCTACTGCATTGCATATATCTCCATCTTTTATCTATTTCTTTGCCACCACTACTCGACTGCTTAGCCAATACTACTAAAATTAGTTTTCTTTTACAGTTTTATACTTTTTAATATCAATGTATATAGTAGTTAGTACAATGCTAGTTGCTATAACAAATCATGACTCAAATTTCAGTGGCGTAATGGGAGATTTTCATACAATTAGCATGGCAGCTGACCAAAGCCACAGTCAGTTTTCCTCTATTTGGTGATTCAGGGACCCAGGCTCTTGACATAAATTATCACCAAGGGCCTTGAAGTCTTTCTCATCTAGTTAATGACAATAAATGTAATTCCTAAACACCATATGCAAGAAGTCACACACTTTACTGCAGCTCATATTCCACTAATGAGGATGTGCCCCCATAGTCCCACCTATATTCAAGGGGTGGAAAGGATTGGACAAATTTTTCTTTGGCTGGGCAACTACTTCTAAGGGACAATTATATTAATGGAAGGGCTGCCTGAGTCTATACTGAAAAGTTAGCTTTTATTCTGAAAACAATGATAAGCATTTGGGAGATTGTTATCCATTAATGCTAAAGCAGAAACTGAAAATAAAATGTCTGAAGCATAGTGCAATATATAGAAACCTGAGGGCACAGAGGGATATGCTCTGTACCAGTCTCACCACAGTTTTGAACATAAGAAACAGTTTTCGCAAAGTCGTTATTAATCATGAACAGTATCATGAATTATCAAAATTATACACAAATGGACAATCTTTCTATTTTTCATAATACTGAAACATACTATGTATTACCATAACCTGAAAGAATAACATTTGAAAAAGATTCATTTTAAACTCTACCAGTATGATATTTGTACAAATAAAACCTAACTATCCATTTTCATTGCAAAATTAAAAATAGTCTTTCCCTTTTCCTGAATGTTTCTTTTCCCAAGTATTAAAATAGACTTTAAAATATAAATATTGATATCTTTCAATTGTCAAGGAAAGCATACAATGCACAAAGATTTGAATGACACAGGAATAGAACATTGGAAAGTTTCTACAGTTCAGGGAGTGAAAATATAATTCAGTTAAAAAAACTTTATGCAAAATGAAAATGTCAAATTGGAATAGAAATAAACCCAATTTATAGTGCAGCAAAACCTATAAATTTCACATTTATACCCTGCTTTTAAATGTCTCTGCATCTATTTCCTCTTATTTCCAGCACAAAAATAAAGTAAGCATTTAAAAACAAAACAAAATTTTAAAAAATCCAAAACCCAAAGGTAGTGCTTTGAACTTGTCATTAAAAACTTTATTCTTCTTAGATGACATTTATCCTACTTGACTGGGGATGTTGTCATTTATGCATATATGAAGATGGATAATTAGAATAATTACCAAAAACAAAAATACTTCCTGTATCCAGAGATTGCGCTAAGCCCTTTGCTTATATGCAATTTCATTCAATTCTTCTATCAATCCTATAATAACAATACTATCATTCCCATTTTACAGGTAAAGAAACTGACTTGAAAAGAGCTTGAATAAATTTGTCAAGGTTACGTAGATAGTAAGCACCAGAACTAAAATTTGAAACTTGGTGTATCTGACTGTTAACTCCTCTGCCATAAAAATATATCAGCTTTACTCAGATTCACTTTCACAAAACCAGCTTTAACAGTTTGAATTTGAGAATCCTAGAAAAAGATTAGGTTCTTAAACTAATCTATTCCTGTGGGTGTGTGGCCCTTCACTTGCATTAAATTCAGTGATGGGGTCTTTGGATAGACTACTTGATAAGACTGCTTTAGGACTTTTGATTGGACTATGCCCTCTTGCTAAGTCTGATATAAAAAGAGACACAGAGAGAAAGGAAGCCACCATATCTGATCTTGCCATGTGAGAGAGAGGACTGCAGGAAAGCAGAGAAGCCCTGAGAGTCAGAGAGAGGTCCTGGAGTCTGGAACCACAGAGCACAGAGGCAGGGAAAGAGCCCCCCAGGGGACTGGGTCCATGAAGCAGCTCAAGGCTGAGAAGATGAGCCCTGCCATATGCAGGATCAATAGTAGCTGACTTTGAGAAAGCATCTCTGCTGATGTCTTGATTTGGATATTTCACAGCCTCAGAACTGTAAGATTTTACCCTAAATAAAACCCTCATTATGAAAGCCAACTCATTTCTGGTACTTTGCATTGGCAGCTCTTTGGCAAACTAAGACACCAGCAGATAAGTTCTCTAGTTTTCTTCTGGATAACACAGCAAAGACAATCTTTCTGAAGTTGCAGCATAGTAATCATGTTTTGTGATCAAATTTATGTAATAAGTGAAAACATATTTTAAATTATTTTCAGGGAGACAATATCCTTTGGTTTATGAAATACCACGATAGAGCAGTTAACTGTGGAAATTTCGGCCCCAGGACATGATCCAGACATAAAAAATTGAAACTATGGATGTTGATTGCTTTTCTTAATATGGCAGGAAGAAAAATAAATTGGGTTTCTGAAGAGTGAGGGGTCAAGGGTCCCTGAAATAATGTGACGGGTACAGATTTTAGGAAGCGAACATGACCTGGAATAAGGGTGGATATTGAAGCCAAGAGCAGACTTTTAAGAAATACTTGAGAAGGGAAAGGTCAAGAGATTTCTAAGACCAATGATGACTAAAATGCAATTTTTTGCATCTTTGCTGTGTTATGTTGTTCTTTGAAATAGTTGATCCCTTATTACTGACCCCCCCCCCAACTGTTTTATTCTTTGGAAAAATGTAGGAAAATGGGCTATTTTGTTTTTTTTAATTGAGGAACAAAAAGACAAACAACAATAATAATGGCAGCCATAGATAGCAATTAGAAAGCACTTACTATGTATTTGGTTCCATTCTGGAGAAATTTTAAATATATATTAAATCATGCAATTCTTAGTGCATTGTCATTGCTTTATAGGTGAAAAAAGAAACACTAAGTCACTTAGATAATAAGAAGTATAACCATTTTATCTTAGTTTTCCTGAGCTATCATGACAAATACTCCACAATGGGTCAGCTGAAACAATGGGAATTTATTGGCTCACTGTTTTGAAGCTAGAAGTCTAAAAGCCAAGTATCAGCAAGGTGATGCTGTCTCTAAAAAACTGTAACATTTTGGTGCTGGCTGCTGGCGATACTTGGGGCTCCTTGGCTTGCACCTCTGACTTGCCTCACATGGCAATGCCCTCTCCTTTCTCTTCCAGGTTCCACTGACTTCCAGCTTCTGGCTCCTTTGCCCTTCCTGCATCTTTCTCTTCCTACGTCTGAATTTTTTCTGCTTATAAAGGACGCCAGTAATCTGGATTAAGGCCCACTCTTATTCAGTTGGCTCACACCTTAATTCATTAAATTTTTTTTTTTTACTCTAGTAACATATATTCAACCTAAAAATTCCCCCTTTAACCACATTCAAATTTATGTATTTCAGTACTAATTACATTCACAGTGTTGTGCTAACATCACCACCAACTGTCACCAAAAATTCCCATCCTCCCAATAGAATTTGAAATTTAACAACTTCAAAAGGTCCTATTTACAATGAGCTCACACCCACAGGGATGTGGATTAAAATTAAGAACATGTCTAAATTGGGGTACATAATTCAGTATACCACAGCCATCATTTAAAGTGTGCTTCCATAGTTGCTGTTCTTATCTTACAACTCGACTGCCTCTTAGGTTTAGAATCAGAGTACACATGACATCAAGGGATTAGGAGGTTGAGGGAAAAATGACAAAATTTATGAATTTAAATGTAAGTTCTTGTTGATCATGGGGAGGACATTAGTCTTTATACTACACATAGAGTGAAGGTTCAAACCTTTTGTAGAAACAGTAAGGAAAGTGCGATTCAACAAAACTGAATGATTTATGATCACACCATTGCTGATATTTCAGTAGTAGCCAAATAACGCATGCAGCTGCACTCATATGTAATTAATTACCTTGGGTGTTTATAAATCCAAGATTGTTGAAGACTTCAATGACATGCTTACTAGCTCTATTCTAACATATATATGGGCACACCTACGGGGGGAACTTATGTGTTCTATTCATTTTGCCCACCAATACTTATAGGCAAACTCTACTCATGAACATCTGGGTCATTTTGTTACACTTCAAATAATTAGATTACCAAAATATGTTATTAAGTCTATTATGGAATATAAAATAAGTAACACATTTAAAAATTTTGTGAAGGAAGCTTAAGACATTAAAAACAAAAAAAAAAGGGAAGGTGATAAAATAATTTCAGAGTTATTCTTCAGCTATAGTTGCTACACATTTTCAAAATTTTATTTATTCAAACTTTTAGGAATATCTAATTTGGATTTTGAGAGATCAGAATTAGAAAAAGACCTTATTTCCAAGTAGATATATTCTTTTAGTCCTAGTTTTCAACCCATATACACAAACATAAAACCAAATCCAAACAGACAAAATTAAACATATTTTTGATATATGGGAGGGAGCCCAGAGGTCTGAGAAGATACATGTATTTTATAGTAGGTAGTTTATTATCTCCACATTTTTTCCTCAAGTAGGACTGTAGAATTTGATTAAGATGCAGCTAAAGTATTTTCCACAACACAACTTTATGAAGCAGAATTTCCACTATTGCTTTAATTACAAATCTTAAATGATTAACATACTTAATAGGGTTGACTCTATCATCTTTTTCAAATGTAATTTGACTGCAATATTAATCTATATATATAAAACAAATATCAAACATATAAATTAGACAACAATTTAAAAATATTACAAAGCTTCTAGTCTATTTCCCAGAAGCTGTGGAGCACACCAAAAACCACATAGTCATAAGGAATAAACTCATAGAAGACAGGAGAAATGAAAAAGAGAACCAAATACAATAGTAAGAGTAGTGAAGGAATAATACATAGTGGAAAGGAAATCCTTCAAGTACATATTAATCCATCAAGCTCTCGACTCTTTTTGCTGGACTATTAGTCTTGAAAATGGAGAATGCTGAAATAAGAGTATTTATTATTATTATTGTGACAGTTTGAGATTATTTATGAATCCCCAAAAGAGAGAGATTATATTTGTAAACTAATCTATTTCTCTGGGTGTGATACCCTTTGATTGTATTAAATTCAATGTGGGCTCTCTGATTAAGTTTACTTGATAAAGTCAATTTAGGGCTTCTGATTGGGCTATGTCAGCAAGGCATAATTTAGGTTGAGTCCCTGTCCCCTTGCTGGGTCTGATATGAAATGGATACTCACTCAAGAAGATACACGGAAGAGAGAGCTCTGTCATTTTTTATCCTGGGGTTCCAGGGAGAGATGAGCCATCCACCTGATAGTTTGCAGCTGACCTTGTAAAGAGAACAATACAGCTGAGACTGATATAGAAAGCCCAGAAAGAAACAAGCCCTATGCCAGGAGAGAGAGGAAGCCCTAAGAGACAAGCCCTATGCCAGCCTACAGCTGAGAGAGTGGAAGCCCAGAGGGGAAGGCTGAACCTCACAGAGATCAGCAACCATCCTGCTTCAACATGTGGCAACTGACTTTGGTGAGAAAGTAACCTTGAGTTGGACTATTTAGGGCCTTGTAACTGTAAGCTTTTATCCAAATAAATACCCTTTATAAAAGCCAACTGATTTCTGGCACTTTGCATTGGCACTTCTTTGGCAGACTTATATAAGTATTATTATTATTATTATTATTATTATTATTATTAGCTATTACTATGGTACATGATCTGTTATTGGCCGTCCTGGTAAAGAGTAAGAAAATTATCTTACTATTAGTAAATAGTAGTAAGTAGGTCCATATCCTACTGTCCTAATCATGAGAATCAGCAACTCATGGCACAACTTAGCTATTTGAAAAACATGATCTTCATTTGTAAATAATAATTGTGTCTCCAGGAAACAGAGTATATCAATATTTTAACAAATTGATATGAACCAAGTGTCTGAATGCTGGAGACACTGGAGAAAGTAATAATTAACTTCATTTCCCTAAATTTCATTTAAAATATTTTTTATTATAAATCTGATGTATAAAATGATCAACTTTAGATTCCTATTTGCATAATCAAATTTTTCATTCAGATTTTTATTTTAAAGTTCCATTCTGTGTACTGAAACAATAGCAGATTAATTTTTTAGTAAGTTGAATTCATGTATTACTGTTTTAAAAAGCCTACCTCAACCTTTTATTAATAAAACATTTAAAACAGATATTTGTTTAAAAGCAAAGCATGTAGATAGTTACCACAATTTAAAATAGCATGCTATATACTTTATAACTTACTCCTTTTTGAAAAGCAAATAATGTCCAATTTTAGTGATACTGATGACCTGTTGAGATGACTCATGAACACAAATTTAAAAAGTGGAAATTTTCCTTTTCATCTTCCACCTCCTGTTTCTAAGTCATTTCCTTTTCTTTCAGTATTTCTACCCTTTATCACAATGCTCTCCCTCAGGAATGGTTATTATATAAAAGAGGATAGCAGGCTACAAATAATACTCAATCCAGAAAATATTCTAATACATGGAAAAATTTAGGTGATGTTTTACCTGCAATTGCAAATGTGATTTTTGTCCACTGCCTTGTATGAGTTAAAAGGTCCCAAGTTATCAATATCCATAAATTCTATGCAGCCAGAAAAATTCTTTACTGGTCCAGAAATCTGAGAGAGATAGATAGATAGATAGATAGATAGATAGATAGAGAGAGAGAGAGAGAGAGAGAGAGAGAGAGAGAGTTTACATGATTTTCTCTAATGTGTTTTTCTTGTAGGAAACTTACTGGCGTGCACTGTTGGATTGTTGGAGGGCTGATTTCATTCACTCAACATATTGGTAGAATAGAATTTCAACTCATTCCATATATATCATTTCAAAAATTAGTGAAAAAGAGCGCCACCTTATTAATCAAAAGTTACTTGGAGTTTATGTATTCTTGCAACTGCACATTACTCAAATTCATTTATATATGACTAAAACAAATTTAATATCAACCCAAGCTTTTATAATTACAGTGATTTATCAATGAAAAACAGGAGATAACTGATCACTCATCCTTGCCATCAAGGTACTGTATTTTTCCATCTTTTGCCTCTGTTCTTTACCCTTTTTTTCTTTCAAACATCAGTTGTTCCTTCTTCAGCTTTTAAACTTTCAGGTAAAAGTGCTCTTTTAGTGTGCAAAGGAAACACAGAGGAAGTTAGAAATATTTTTGAAATCTAAGAGCTCTGATGCTTTCCACATGCCCATTGGGTTCAGTTATGTGGTCTATACTCCTTAGGAATAACTTAGGCAAAA
>PVKH010026440.1:0-13206 GCA_004027955.1 Chaetophractus vellerosus
ATTTTCAAGGAGCTTGTTGGAGTGTCTGAAATAAACAGTGTAGCTTCTTGCAATTTTTCAAGAATGAGTTATAATACTGCTTTTGCGCCTTCTTCTTAAAAAAATGTTCATTTTGTATAAAACATATTTTTATTGTAGCGTATCACCTGATAGGTAATAGAAGTGGAGGCTTGAAGCCTTCATGAAACTTTAATTACTGGAGACAATTTATATTTATCAAAATACCCTGAGAATCACTGAACAACCAAATTGAATTACATCAGTTCAAAATAATGTCTATATGTTGCTGATCCATCATCAGATGGAAACTTTGTAGAACGACAGGCTTTCTCAATGCAAAAAAGGCTCACTTAGAAAGACTGGATAGTGAGTGGAAACTCTAAATCTACCCCCCCACACCCGAATATAAGAAGATCTAGGAGGAATGAGGAGGGAAGAAACATGACACTTATCATGAGGGACATTGAACTAGAGCAATCATATCATTTACTCTCAAATTTGGAGCACTTTAAAAAGCAAAATGTATTAATAATTATGTCAGGACATAGGTTGAAACCAGATGGTCCCAATTAAACTGAGGTTTTCCCACTTACATTACGCCATAATAAATTTCAGGCTCTCTTAAATCCCACTGTGATGATTAGGCCCATATGTCAACTTGGCCAGGTGATGGTGCCCAGTTGTTTGGTCAACCAAGCCCTGGCCTAATTCTTACTGCGAGGACATTTATGGACTTAAGTCATCAGTAAGTTGTTTGCATCTATGGTTGATGACTTCTACAATCAACTGAGGACATTGCCTTCAATAGTGAATCAGTTGAAACCTTAAAAGAAGAAGTGGTGATTTCAGCAGTCAGAAGAGAGAATTTCCATCTCTACTTCAGCCAGCCAGTTTCTCCTGGGGAATTCATTGAAAGTCTTCATCAGAGATCCTGGCTTATAGCCTGCCCTGTGGAATTTGGACTTGTGCATCCCCCCAGCCATGTAGGAATTTTTTAAATGTAATCTCAGACTATTTATATATATGTCCTATTGGTTCTGTTTGCCTAAAGAACTCTGACTAATACACCCACCAATTAGTGACTCTACCTTTTTTGCTGTAGGTGCAAATAAGGCATGGAAAGAGGACCAGAAACTGTCCTCTCAATAAATCTATAGGAGGATGGAAATATTAGCAGAAATTTCCTTCTCTGTAGTTAAGGGGTGGTGTGGAGAAGGGGAGCAAACATTCATACCAATATTTACAGACATATAAGCAGAGTATGGTTTGATGAACAGATGATTGATTTAACATCTACTTAAAGCATTTCATAAGGTTATGCTTCCTTGTATGTGGAAAATTTTAGACAGTTGCAAATAGAACAGGGGAAACATTGAAGGAAATTCTTTCCTCCCTTAGTTCCCCAGTTTTCTGACTTCCAACTCTCCTTTGACTGCAGATGCCCTGAAAATCGTATCACATGCTGTCTTTGGCACATGTACCAAGATCACTAGTACTGATCTTATTGCATCTTGGAAATCTGGTTTAATCATCCTCAGGTAATTAGCTTAATTTACATTAATAGCAAAATAAAGTTGAGTAGATAAAAATAATCAAACTTTTTCTTTTTGATTTGAATAAAAAATGATGGAATTAGTGCACCTGATACTGATGCTTCTGTATTTTCATAAAATCCTTATGGAAGTCTTTATGATGTCTACTAGATTATTCCCATTCTTCACATTGTCAGGCATATGTTAGAAATGAACTGTCAGTCTCCCTTGTGGTTTGTTAGGGCCATATAAATAGTTCTGATCAATGACTATGTATTTAATTGTCAGTGAATATTAATTTAGGAAGATCCTTGTTATATAGTGGCAAACTTAGATGAAAATGTTGCTTGAGTATATTTGGAAAGCACTCAATGTATCTAATGACCATATAGCTTTAGTGGAAGGATTTTGAAAACAATGTTATTGTTTGTGTTTGTCAGTGTTGGCTCCATTTGAAAAGGTACCAAAAGATAGAAAACAGAACAGGCTGATTTGTGAGCAGCAATCAGGAAAGTAAAAAATGCAGAAATTCAGGTACTTGGAGGTTTCAGAGAAGTAACTGCTTTTTATCTTCAACAGATTGAAACTGTGCTTAGAGACAACAATTTAAAAAAAGGTATGGCTTTTAAACCCATTGTTCAACTTTGAATGACTTAGATGGGGCCTCATTAATCCACTCAGTTGGATAAAATAACTTCAGGGAAAGAGACCAGACTGTGGCTCTTATGGAAATCCCATAGGTTCCAGGTACCAGGAATTATGTTCAGAGAGGTGAAGTTTCAAACATGATTCTATTTAAATGCCGGGCATTACAGAACACACTCTATAGGCCAAGCACTTTTCCTTTGTCCCAGGTTAGATGCTGGGGGACGGGGGGCATCCTAAGGAGAGACACTTCACTGAAGTCCTCACACTGTTTGCCTCTGAAATAAGGGATCTAGTCCTGGGTGGGGGTGGAGTGCATAGGCACATGGTGACAGAGGCAAATTTACTTTCTAGTACTTAACCTCCATAAGACATGAGAGTTAGAACTAGTATTTCATGACTTCCAGTTTGAAAAATACTGAGCTAGATTAATTTAAGATAATTTAAGGATGGCAATGAGATGGAGGGCAATTTGTGACAGGATTCTTTCCCTCAAAGGCAAGGATTAATTGACTAATGACATCAATTTACATTTATGGAAGGCTGTTAGACATTTTAAAGCATTTTGAATAATGTTATTTTTTCCTTTTCCAGAATATGTAGAGGGGTTTATCATCACCATTCTATATGCAGGTTACACAAGCTCTCAGGATTTGTATGTGGAAGGCCAGAAAAAAATCCACAGTCTTCTAACCCAGAGACCCTTGCCTGTCCCACTACACTGTGTTCATGAACTTCCCAATGTCACCCCTCTATTAGGTCCAGAGGAGTTGTAAGGCTGTTTATATGGACAGTCAGGTGTGGCAAGGACAAGTGACACCAGAGCAGTGTGAGAGAAAAGCTTATTAGTACTCACAGAACCTAGAAGAGAGAGGGACTGCACACCTCGCGGGCTCACAAGGCCAAACACTTCAGGAAGGTGGGCTCAGCGCAGCAGGTGGGGAGCGCAGGAGGCAGGGCGCCTGGACACTGCGCGTTTGTCAGGTTACGAATACTTCAGAGAGTGGTACAAGATATTCCTTTAACTGTTTCCACCAGAGTCACATTCTGATTTCGGTTTTTGTGTTTTATTCCCCTGTGTTTGCTGGATCTTTTTCTCCCTCACTGCCTCAGTTCCTGGCTTCAATTCTGGGTGAGGAGGCATGCAGGATGCTTGAAGTCCTGTGCTCTCCCGGATTCCTTTGGGGGAGGCAGAGATGAGGAGCTCTTTACACCCCGAAAGCTTTCAGCTGTTCCCATTTATCACAGTAGAACATGGGCAGTGATGGCGATTTCCACTCCAATACCATGAATTTGATGGGCTGTTAAGCCATCAAAGACTCTATCCTTTCTGTTCTGTCTCATCAAAATCTCTGTCCACATGAGAAATGAAAGAGAAAGAAAATCCTACTCTGTTATAGCCAGCTTCCAATCTTTGTCCTACCTCTTGACAATGTTGAATTTTCCTGAAAATTGTGATCCTGGCAAACAGCGTAGGTTAAAAAATCCCTCATTCGTTGTGCTACTAACAAGATGGCCTTAAGTTACCCTTAGCTTGACTAAACTTTAGACAGGCTTATCCCAGACTGTAGGCCTCTGAACTCCCTAAATTTGGCCCTTACAGAATTCAGATGGAAAACTTCCCACCTGCTCTGACAGTAAACTCAGGAGATCACCCCCATGTAATCAGCACACTCCTGCTCGACTGCCCCCTCCAATCCTCTTCCACTACCTCATCCCAGTCCTTCAAAACTCCCCTGGGGCTGAGCCCCTTTTCTCTCCTCTATTTCTATCATCTTCTGGTCACCGCCTCTCTATCACAATACCCTCTGGTCTCTCTTCTCTACTGCACATCGCTTTGAATAAAGTCATCCTTATCTGTTTCACATTGTCTGCTGCAATTTTCTTCTTTGACAATCCTATCCCCAACTCCCTCCCCCCACCCCAACAACAACAACAAAAAGCCAGAAAAGAGCGATTTGCAAGTGGCTAGGACTTGTAGCACATGGTGCTAATAAAAGTAGTGCTGAATTCTGGTGCTTCATCCTAACATGTGCCTCTAATGGCAAGGGAAAGGGAGTCAAAGAGGAGAGATAAGATAGGTGGGTTGAAAATCAAGCAACTCAAAACTCTCTTATATGTCTAAACACCCCAGAGGTTATGGGTTAGCAGAGCCATCTCCACAGTTAAAGAACATATTATAATATCTAATCTTACTGCCAATATGTTCACGCAGGAAAAGGCATTATGGGTAATCACCTTTGGCTGCATAATGTATATCAATCAGCAAAATGGCCCTAAAGGAGATTTGAGTGGCTGTAAACTAAGAATTAAGGCTCAGTACTTTGTCCAATGATCCTCACATCAGGTCTGTAAACACTGGGAATGATAGTGTGCAGAAAACCTACAGAGAATTGGAATAAAATTTGAGAAGTAGCAATATTAGCATTTTAGTAACAAATGATATGCAGAAAAGGTTGGTTTCAAAAGATCCTTAAGGGCTTCAGAGAACTCCTACTGGGAGCCCCACTGGTATGCTCCTGCTTTCAAATGCCATCCTAGCCTTTGATTGCCAACTTCACTTTGACTCCAAGCAGTAGCAGTCTATAAAAGCATAAAGGTTAGCTTTCCATTGCAGGAGTGTGTAAAGGAAATACTAGAGCAAGCTGAAATCATAAAAGGAAAGCACTCGATTATGTCATGGGACTTTGAGACTCAAAGACGCCAAATTAATCAGAGAGCCCTCTTTCCTCCTCTCCCCTTAAAAGGCAGCAACAAATAAGAGACAAAGGCAGGACTGCCCTTCACGAGCCCTATTGCTTGCCCTTTATTAACACCACAGCCAGAGTTCTTCAAATGCCACAGACAGAAGGTTAAAGAAGCCCGTAGTTAAAATGCAAAAGAGCTCATAGCCCTGGAGATATTTCATGGTGAAAAACCTGAAATCAAGCCATCTAGAAGTTAATCTTAAAAATCTGTTCAACAGAAGGTAAGAGGGAATCTTTACTATTTCTCTTTTTAATAGAGAGGAGCAGAACTCAATTATTGAATGCAAAATTGTACAATTAATTCTCAGGATTTAAGAGTTGATCTCTGATCTATAGTAGGAGGTGGAATCTGGCAAGGGCAAATTATTGGTAATATCAAGACTTCCACTCAGATAAAGAATGGATGAATAAATAGTAAGAATAATAAATGTGTAGCTTTTTTGAATACAGTCTTAACCTAATTTGCATGTATTGCTATGGCATATTGAGTCAAATAACAGATCAACTTAATTGTAAGCCAAATAATAGATCAGTTTAATTAAGTAATTAATTAAAGTCAAATACCAGATCAGTTAAATTTTAAGAAACATTAAAATAGCCATCTAAAAATGAATAGAGTTTGTCATTGTAAAACAATGTAAACATATTTATTTTGTAGTTACTATGTGTTTGCTCTTTAGATTTTGCTAGTCTGAATTCCGCTCTTTCATATCACTACCCTTTGAGGCTGGTAGCACTGTTACTTTCATTTACAGGAAGGAAGAATGAGGCAGAGAAATGAAGTATTCAACCAGTCATACAACTAGAAAGTAGTGGAGGCAGGATAAGAATCCAGGTAGCCGACCCAGACCCTGGGTCCCCCGCCACTACATTTATAAAATGCAATGATGTTTGTGAAGTTATCTCCCACAGATGAGATGTCTAATGGATGATCAGTTCCTTTCCTTTCCGCTCTCAAATAAACAATAAGTCCAGACTTGGTAAGGAGAGACTTTATTCAAAAGGATTATTGCAAGTGGTAAAAAAAGGCTATTGTAAGAGGGAGAACTCTTTGATGATATAGTATGCAAATGTTTCAAGGTTTCGGGAAAAAAGTTCTTTTATACAGAAGAAAGAAACTGGTGTGGGAAAGCAGGTTGAAAGGTGACATGATCAGATAGATCTTTAGAATATTTTTTGCTGAAGCAGTCTATTTTCTGGGAGGTGCTCTTAGAAGTTCAGGGGCCTGGGGGAAGGAGAGAAGCTTAACCAAAGTTTTGTTAAGCATTTTGTTAGGACTGATCAGTGTGGACCGATAGTTCATTAATTATTTATGAGGTCAAGAATGGGAATTTGGAGGGTCTGTGCCTGGCCCTGTAACAGATAACCAAGGGGGCATCAGTGAGTCTTATGTAAGTCATATAGGGGAAGGATGCTTCGTTCTTTGCAGTAAGCTGCTTTCTGAAACACAAAGGGTGGTGGTGTTCTTGAGCCCCTCTGCTTTGCAGAATCACATGCTTGGGTAAAGTTCGACATTGCCATCCTCCTGAAGAGCGTCTCGAGGTAAGCATTCCCTTTAAATCTGACAGTTTGTAGATTCCCCCAAAGTATCTGAATACATTTAGTAACCAAAAATTTTTGTATTCAAATTTATAGTTCAAGGTAGATATAATGGTTTATATTTACTAGAGTGTCTGGTTTTATTTGTAAATACAATTAAAAAAAACTTAGCATGCTTTGAAAAACAAGGGGAAATAGATCAAAATTTCCCCCCAGAGGGTTTGATGTGTTTCTTAAGACCTGCAGGTGTGTTGCCATCTGGGAAAAAGTCGCCACCTTCACTCGCTGTACATAGACATTGCTGATGAGCCAGATGGGATAGAAAAAGGTGCCAGTGGCACTGAAATCACCTGCAATGTTTTGTTTTAATGCACAGATTCCATGGCCTCCATCACAGATTCTTGGGGGCTGTAGTGAAGTATTCATTTTTAACAAGTACCCTACTCATATTTATGGACAATAATGTTTGTGAATAGAATTGGATAGGAAAAAAGTAGTACTCTCTACTTCAGCCCCAAATCTCCCTGAATTTGCCCAGGGATTTTTCTCCATCTTTGTGGTCAATGCAGGTCTGAGTCTCACTGGAACACTGCGGTGGAGAGGAACTCTCATTGGAATGTGGCCCATGGCTGGAAACTGGGCCCAAGAAGCACAGAAATGCGCTTGGCTTTACAAGAATCGAGCTGAAACTAACAAGAGCGTTGTCAAATTAAGTATGCAGCAGTGCTATGAATATTGTAAATCACTGAGAAAACGTAAATGGCATTAACATTACTGCCGCTATTGCTATGGTAAGTAATTTAGTAGAGGGAGGGTATTTCCTCATTGGGTAGAGATGCATCAGGAATTTATATTTCCTGTTTGTATGGTTCATTTCTTGCAGTAGTTTTCGAATCATCAAAAGGGAAAAGCGGTCTTCATGACGACAATAATAATCGTGGGAAATTATATGTATTATAACATGAGATGTATCCAGACGCCCACTGCACCTGACTCCTGTCTCACTTAAAATGTCTTGTTCTCACACCTTGCCCAGGAAAGCTCCTTTAAGCTGCTCTCTGCCCAGCCATGGCTAATGCATAGGGTAGAGGGTGGGATTTGGACTTAGGGAAGAAGGATTCTTTGGTGCATTTTAGCATGAAAGAGGAGCAGGGTAATCGGCACTTTGAACATGAAACAAAGAAATGAAAAGTTGATGGGGCATCCAGCAGCCTGAGTACAAACTCAAAGTCCCCAAGTCCACTTTTAGTGCCTAGTATTTGGGCCCTGCTTTTCCTGGGGCCCATTGCTCACTTTTTACTAAGCTTCTTTAATATAATTCCCATTTTTTGGTGCTCCTAGTCTACCTCAGCCTCCGGTCCTTGCCTTCAGAAGGCCTATAGTTGCATTCATCTATAATGGGAATGGTTATTTCGAAGGTATGAGCCTTGGGTTGCAGCAAAGAGCTGCACAGGGGTTTCTCATATGGAGCTTAGGTTTGAAAGGAGGCATATGTGGTAGATTGAGAGCTTTGAGGTTCCTGTTCTTTCCCTTCTCTGCATCCACTTCCTTTGCCATGTGACTTTGCCTTTCTTCCCACCAAAAGGTTGGAGGAAATTTCCTCGTCTATTGAATCTGGGCTGCCCATATTATATAGCAGAGTAAAATATGGTAAAGGGGATTGTAAGGTTACAAGCTGAGGTCTCAAGAGGCCTCTTGAGTTTCCATGCTGCTCTTGTACTCTTTCCATGGCCAGGAGAACTTGCATTGGCTATCCTGCTGGAGGCTGAGTTTACTCTATAAATGTGAGCAATAAGCAGTTATTCTTTAAGCCGCTGATGCTTCATGTTGTCAGTTATGCAGCATTATTGTGGCATTAGACAACTGATACGGCATGAGATGGATGGCGATTACAATGGAGACAATAGTTAAAATATTTGCCTGTCTGGGTTAGGGCAGAGGAAGGTGTAGATTTATACTTGAAAATTAATTGGATCACTCCTCTGATATGAATATACATAATTAACTAGTTTAACAACACCAGTGACAGCAGATTACGTCTAACTTTAATTTAGTATTTCTGGAGCTTCAAAGTTTAAAACATTTGTTGCAAGTGATCACATATTATCAGTTAATTATATCTGTTGGGATTTATCACCTGCCCAGGTTCTTGCTTCAGTATAAACAAAACAGTTTTACCAGAAACTTTTTATCCTTTTTCTTTGTCACTTAAAATTACCTCTTGGTTTCCATTTTTCCACTTTCACTAAACTCTCCACCTCCATTTTTTAATCAGTCAGGGCTCCTGCAGGAAAAAGATGGAACACTAGAATAAGGATAATTTGAAGAGCGTTTACTAGATGGACCATCTGCAAAGGTTTGGGTAAGGTTTTGAAAAGCCACAAGATATCATAAAGGTCTTAATTTTGGAAACAACAGGGCTACTGCTACTCTAGGCTTGGAGGGTCTGTGGGATGGTTTCTGCAACATGAAAGGGGAGAGCCCTTTTAGAACATTCTGCAATTAGGGAGATATGAGAATAAAAAATTCTTTAAGCATTGATTAAAATATAATATGGAAAAGTTACCTATCTTACATCAAATGTAGTTTGCCACCAAGATACCAGTATCTCACTTTAATCTTCTCTTTTGAATATATTTATGTTGTCTAAATTGCCCTTTGTCCTTTTCATAAGCTAATACAGCTCTAAGGATTCTGTTTTCACCAAATACTGACAGCACACTTAACTTAGTAGCCAGTCCCAGTTTGGCACACAGTGTAGATTCTGCTTAATATAAATAACCTTCTTTTTACTTAAGCATTTGCATGACTATTAGAGCTGTGAAGTCAAATAAAAAGTGCACAAGTTATAAATACAGAAGAGCAATCTATCATACCTAACCAGGACCCTGAAAATTTTCATACTGAGACTGTGTGTAGATTTAAGGTTTGTGTTTCCTGTAAGTTGATCAAAATGTCCAGAAAAAAATGACTAAAAATGTTTGCATCTCTGTATGTATTTATTACTTGATGTAATAGTAAAGTTTATTTTTATCAACAAAAAATAAATAAATAAAAAGCAAAATGGGTTTCTGAACGTCCTGGATAATATTGACTCATTGGGTTCAGAATCATCACTGCCTAGATTTAAGATTATTAATACTATTCATTGGAAAACTCACAGTATGCCTTTTATTGCTCCAAACCCTTCTAACCCTTCTGATCTCCTTTATATTTATAACCCTAAGAAACTCATGAGGTAGATAGGTGCTATACATTTACATATATGTAGATTAGATATTTGATAGATAAATTACAGGCATATAGAAATAGATTGAACAATTGATCAATTCATAGATAAAGACATGGATATGTAGCAAATGGAAACATAAAATTAAATTCTCCTTTTTCTTGGTAACTCAGTAAATATAAAAAATGACTAAAAATTGGACCCTTTGCTTTTGCCATTTTTCTAAGTGTGACCAGTAGGAATAAGTATGAACGTTCAAAGAATGGAGAAAATACATTAGGATATGGGGAGAGGGAATTGAAGTGGATGCATCTTATACCTTCCACCACCAAAAAAGAAGGACAAATCTCTTTAGTTTCTGGGGAACGCACATTCCACACTTCTCAGTGCTGCTCTGACCCATTTACTGAATGACGTAAGTGTTCACCAGCTTTCAGTGAGCTCAAAAGCAGGAAAAAATCCAAGCTTTGGTATGAGTAGTTGTGTCTCAAGGTGATGCAGAATACCCTACAGTATTAGAGATATCTGTGGTGTGAAGGACACTGTTTTGGGTTTATGGCAAGTTCCCTAAAAGTGAATGACTACATATTCCCTATAGATTTCTGGGGAAAAGCTATGTCTTTTGCATCAGAGAAATAATCACCATTTGAAAAATGGCTCTTGGCTCTTAGAGGTACTGGGAAACCAGAGCACCTGACAATGATACAACAAGAGGCCACATGGTCAAAACCATACATAATGAATTTGGATCTTCAGATCCATCATCTCCTGAGGTCAGGATATCGAACAGGAATCTATTGCAGGATGCAAATGGTTTATCTGAGATGAGGCATAAGCAGAAACAGGGGCTTGCATGAGCTCATGGCCCACATCCCCAAATTGTCCAGCATTGTAACATGGTGCCTCTCCACGTTTCTTGTGACCAGCTGAAGGAGAAAGAAAAACAGGCTGAGCTTGGTTCATGGATAGTTGACTTGGTATTTCAGATATATTAAAAATGAACTGCTACTATATTTTATAGCAGCATTCATCAGTGACCCTGAAAAACAGTAATGAGGGAAATCTTCCAGTGGGCAAGGATTCCTGTACACCTGGTCATGCATCTTGTGTAGAAAGAGAAGATGCCTCAGGTAAGAATAGGTCATGGAAAATGGCCTTACTGGTTAGTCAGGGACAGGAAGGACAAAATATTGGAATATTGGAGACAAGACGGACTAGAGAAGAGGCATATAGATAGGCTTCCTTGAGTGGACACAAAGTTTGATGATCTTTGTATTGGAGGTTAATACCTATCATAAGGCATCCACCAAGAAAAGGTGCTAAACAACCAGTTAGACAGAATGACTCAGTTGATGCCAGCTGGCTTCTGTTATTAGTTATTCCACTGTTGCTACCATGGAAGCTTGGATGAAGAAGCCATGTGAGAGGTGGAAGCCATGCATGTGCCACCAACCATGGGCTTCTACTTACCAGGGATATCTAACTATGATAGCTACCTAATATCTAACCTGACAGCAACAGAGACCTGTGCTGGAACTTTGATTTCTCACCAGCACTCAAGGAGGCCAAATAACCACTTGGCGGTAAATTGATTACACTGAGGCTCTTATATCCTGAAGAGTGCAGTCATTAATCTCTACTAGGGTCAACAAATTTCCAGCTATGGGTTTGTCTTTCCTGCCTTCAGGGACTTGGCCAGAACCACTGTGCCAGGGCTTAAAAAGTGATTGACTTATTCACCAAGGATACTGCATAGTATTGGCTCAAACCAAAGGACTCACTTAACTTCAAGGGAGACATGGCAGTAGGCACAGGACCATGGAGTATATTGGATGTATGACACCTGAAAGCTTCTGGTGGGAACCGGCTATAGCTCAATTGGTAAGGTTCTGGTTTACCACATGGGAGGCCCTGGGTTCGGTTCCCGGGGCCTCCTCGAGCAGGCAGACTGCCTCTAGAAGGCAAGCTGCCACGAGCAGGGCAAGCCGCCGGGAGCAGGCAGGCCGCTGCGTGGTGAGCTGACTTGGTGGGATGCCGCAGCAGGGGGAGACAAGCAGACACAGAAGAATGCAAAAGCAATGAACACAACAAGAACAAGAAGCAAGGGGGGGATATATAATAAAGAAAAAATAAATCTTTAAAAAAAAGAAAAAAAAAGCTACTGGCAATGGGATTCCTTTTTGACGGTACAACCAAGGTAAAAGAATAGGGGAGCCACCCTGCAAGGATATGGTATATAAATAAAAACTGATTATATCAACATGTGACCACTAAGGGTGTAATGCATGGGTCTGAGAACCAAGGTTTAGTAGTAAGAGTGCCACAACTTCCCATCATTACAGTGATCCACTTGGAGAATTTCTGCTTCCTGTCTCTAGAAACTTAGGTTCTGCAAATCTAGAGATCATGGCTGCCAGAGAAGGAATAGTCACATGAGAAGATGCAGTGAGAAGGCTATGAAACTTTGAGGTGTGGCTTTTATTTTGTCACTTCCACTTCCATACTGGTGAAGTAATTGACTCCAATCTTCAAGAGGCAGAAGAACTGCTATTACAAAATTTTTCTTTAACTGGCCAGTTTGAAATATGGGCTTATGGTCACCATCCAAATACTCAATTTTGACTTAGTGCAAAAGCAGCTGTATCAGTCATGGTTCTCCAGAGAAGCAGAACTGACAGGATATGTGTGTATCTATCTATATATCTACATCTAAATCTATATTCTATATATTATACATTATTTATATAACATACTATATAATTATATAATACAAACGATTACTATATTATATATATTTATTTAGATTAATTATGAGGAATTGGCTTCACAAAACCATGAAGCCTTGAAAGTATGAATTCTGTAGGGCAGGCTGCAAGCTGGAAACTCTGATAAAGGTGATTCTGAAGTCTAGCAAGTCCATATTTCCCAGGAGAATCTGACTGATGGAAGTTAAGGCAGAAATTATTCTTTCTGACTACTGAAATCCTCAGTTCTGGCTTTTAAGACTTCCAACTGATTGAATGAGTAGACTCCTCACATTTTTGAGGGAAATCTCCTTTGTTGATTATAGATGTAGTAAGCCATAAATGCAAGCAAGTGATGGTAGATGCAAATCCATCTAGCAAGTACCCTCACAGTAAAAATCAGGCCAGTATTTCCTTCATCAAACACATGGATACCAAAACATAGCCAAGTTGACACGTGAAATTTACCATCATAGTCCACCCCTTCTCAACTTGGCACCCAAAAAATTCTCCTTAAACAATAGTTAACCTCTAAATATACGATGACATAGTCATACTTTTGCCTATCATGATGCAACTATCCTGCGTACAACCAAAAAAAAAAAAACAGGATTAACCCCTTCCTCAGAAGAGGATGCAAGTCCTTGGGTGATATTTACTCTTACCTTGATATCCTGTAACTTAAATCATATAGTGTAAAGTTAATACAATTTGTTATATGATAAGGGGATAAGGGAGGGGGAAAGAATGATAATTACTTCATTTACCTA